>JABUQX010010546.1:30000-32500 GCA_015478945.1 Trachelipus rathkii
GGCCTTACCGTAGGTAAAAACAGAAGTTTTATAATCATGCAGGATAACGAGGTAAATTACTGTAAATATTATGTGTTTTATATATATATTTGTAAAGTTAAAAAGTAAAATTAAAATTTGTAGAGTTAAAAGTAAAATTAAAATTTGTAAAGTTAAAAGTAATCTTAAAGGAATCTTAGGGGCTTGTAAAGGGTTGTAGGAATAATATATTTGTAATAAAGAAAATGTAAATAAAGAAAAAAAAAAAAATATATATATATATATATATATATATATATAGTATATATATATATATATATATATATATATATATATATTATATATATATATATATATATATATATATATATATATATATATGTGTGTGTGTGTGTGTCTGTGTGTGTATTGTGTGTGTGTGTGTGTGTATTTGAGTGTGGCCACACGCGCGAAAATGAAAATGGAAGTAGCTAAATGCAAGAATGAATTATGGAATGAAATATAAAAATTAAGCCAAAATTCCATGTAAATACGCTTTCGAAAAATATTAAAAATAATGTAGGAAATATAAAATGTATATATATGAAACTAATCTTTATTTGTTTTCTCTAAAATTGTAGTTTGGGAAACAAAAAAGGAAATAAAAAATGCACCCTGAAAATATGAACACGAAAATCTGACAACCGTGATATGACGTCACAAGCAAAAAATCAATATCGTGAAGTCAGAGCGAGGAAGGATTCACTTGATATTTGACTCTTGTAACGATAAGACCAGCTCCGTATTTGTGATCATTTGTTTTGTTTTGTTTAGTTAGCTTTTGTGACTTGATATTTGATACTTACTGTTTGGTCATTGAGCTGATAGGAATAGCTGGATGCGTGCAAGCATTCGTGTTAAAGTCGCTCAGAAGTTGCGCAACAAAATTCAAAACTTGGGTTTGATTTGTTTCTTTGACTGTGAGTTTCCGTACTTGTAAATATTCGTTTGTTAGTTAGTATTTGAAAACTTACTGTCTGGTCATAGAGCTGTTAGGATTAGTTGGATGCGTGCTAGCATCTGTGTTAAAAACTTAGAATATTTTTGTTAAATTTTGAAACTCTGATTTGTTTTGATTGTAAATATATAAAGTAAACTTTAAGATATTATCGTTGTAAATATAAATAGCTTAGAGTAGGAATTTTGATTTGGTCTTGAACTTCAGTATTGGAGAAAGGTAATATGATTTGTTTGTATTTCTGATTTGTTTACGAATTTATTGAGCTTTAGCCAAGTACAAATATTTGCATTAGCTTTTTTGAAATTTTGTACGAAGATAAGTTACCAAGAGCAATAGCCTATGGAAGTAATCATCAAAATAGTTGTAGTTTTGTTTCAGTTAACAGTTTAAAACAAAGTTATGCTGTCAATTAGATAGCAACACTGTAACGATTATTAGTTGCTATATTAAATTGTGATTTTAAATTATATGGTAAAAAGTTACTTAACGATACTTGGTAGGTTAGTTAAAATATTTTGTTGACTGAAATGATAGCTGGCATTTGATATTTGAATTTTGAACGAATTTTTGGATTGCTATTTATTGAAGATTTCTTAAAACGTTATTTAACGGCAAATTGGTAGGTCAGTCATATATTTATTTTCCAGCAATTGAATTTGAATTTAGTTTGAAATAAAACTTCGTTAGTAATTTATGAATACTTATGTGGCAAAGTTAATACTAGTTCAGATTTGATAAAGATTTATTCAGTTCAAAACCGTTTTGTATATTTTTGTTGATGAATTGAATATTCTGATGTACATATTGATTGAACCTACATTATAGTGTACATATAAAATAAAAGTTAGAAAAGTATTTATTTTATTTAACAGGCTTTTGTTTTAGAAATCTGAAGTATTTATTTATTTAGTAGACTTTTATATTGAAATTTCGAAGGATTTATTTTGATAGTCAACTTTTATTTTTGAAACTTGGAAGGTGTAAGTATATTGAGTTACGAGTTACAGTTGATATCTGGCTTCGCATACGACAATTGAATACCATATCACAATTACGTTATTGACACTTCGAGATATATGGTGTGACAGTTATTTTAATGATAACTGTTTATGGGAAAATTGACATTGCTGTCCAACGTGAAAAAAGACTTAGTTATTTTTGGAAGTGAATTAGTTTCAGATTTACTTAGTTCAGATTTGCTTGGTTTTGGATTTATTTCGTTTCAGATTTATTTAGTCTCAGATTTATTTAGTTTCGGACTTAATTGGTTTCAGATTTACTGAATTTCAGATTTGAACTTAGTCGTAATTGGAAAGTTTAGTCGTCAGATTTATTTTGAAAGTGATAGTTTGTTTCAGATTTATTTTGAACTGAATAGTTTTGAACTTCAGATTTATTTCAGGAGTAACAGTTTTGAATTTCAGCTTTATTTTAGAGCGATAGTTTTTGAATTTTGACTTTAGTTTGGAAGTTTATAGTTTTCAGATTCCGATTTATTTTGAGAGTTTATAATTTTGCAAA
>JABUQX010010546.1:37500-52572 GCA_015478945.1 Trachelipus rathkii
AAAATATTTTGTAGACTTTGTATCATGTCCCTCTGAGAAATGGCCTTTCTACAGAAAACATTCCCTAACATCCTTCAGCCTTTCCTCATAGCTCTTACCCTCAAACCCAGAAATCATCCTTGTTTCCCTACGTGTTGCACTGGCTCTAGCATATCTAAGTCTTTCTTTAAATAAGGGGCCCAAATTTTGTGCACAATACTCTATTACTGGCCTAACTTAGCTATTATACATTTTACTTATAACTTCTTTGCTCTGTGTAAAACAACATTTGCGATTTATTATGCCGCAGCAATACTATTAGCTTTATTTCCAACTTCCAAAAGCACTGATTAGCTACCTTTCTCAAATTACTGCTTATAATCAACACCTAATCTTGGTAAACAGACTCAAGCCAATCCCCATCATATCGTAGTTAAAAAACTTTATTTGAGTAACCTAGGTGAAGAACGCTTACACTTTTTACTATTAAAATTCATTTGGCCATCTTATCTGCCCAGCCCAAGAAGTTTATATAATAATAGATAGTTTATCAGATCATTTGAATCTTTATACAATCCTTCACATTTCCTAACTGAGGTGGCCACTTTTGGTATCATTATTCTGCAAACTTAGAAACCTTGCATTTAAGTCCTGGTCTAAATGCATTTATATATATGAGGAACAATAAGTGGCCCAGCCTGAACCCTGTGGGAACACCACTCTTCGCCTATTTCCATGATGATTTATTTTGGCCATTTAGTTATGACACACTGTTTTCTATTATTCGCAACCGACATCTTTAATCCAACCATGTACTACTCCACCTATACCACATTTGGTAATAACTTCATCAGCCTTATGTGGGGAGAACCTTATCAAAAGCTTTGCTAAAGTCTAAATATACAATGTCAACTGGATCTATCTCCTCGATCAATGCAGTCAAGTAATGTATTCCATAAATTCTAAAAGGTTTGTCTGACATAACCTACCCTTTCTGAAACCATGCTGGGAGTCATACAATAGCTTGTTACTTCTAAAAATTTCTCTATATGACCTTTCATTAACTTTTCCAGAACCTTTACACCCAGAGATGTTAAGCTAAACTGGCCTATATTTCTCTCCAGTTTTTTTTGTAATCTTTGTAATTCATAGTGAACTTTGCCTATGTACATAAACATGCCCATCTCTGAATAATAAAACACAAATGCTGAATCACAACTACCAATTAGCCTAAATACCAAACAGATCCAAACACTAAAGTAAAAAAACTAGCAAGTTAGGTAGCTTATTACTTTACTAAAAACTAAACAATATTATGTTTTTATACAGAATATAAAAAAAATTGTGTGGGTTATTTTATTTTAAATTTCCCCTACTATTTTTAAAAACCAATAAGTCAGGGATTACAATTGTAAGTTTTACATCTAACCGTCAACCTTTTAATAGAAATCTTATACAGTACAGTAGAAGAAGTCTCAAAATAATTTTTACTATTTATAAAACATATAAAAAGTTGACAACGATGTTTAACAACATTCGAGTTACACCATTTTGTGGAAAAATATTTCGGTTTGCTTCTAAGAGCAAACCTCATCGTCTGATGGCGAAAAATTGTTTTCAGCTATCGCTAGATCAAAGCTCTCCAAAGCAAAACATTTAAATTTTTTAAAAAAGAACTGATTTTAGCGATTCATTTTCATTTTTCAGATATTCACTGGAACATAGTAACAATTGCCAACAGAAGAAGTCACATGAACTTATCAAAGACTATCTCATTCCGATTCCTCATATCGGGAATGCAATTTAAGTTTAAAGGAGAACGCTACAAAATTCACAAAACCAACCACACCAACCAATATTCAATAAGATAAACATGCATTTTGTTTTTACCTTGCTACCTTTACTTAAGGTAAAGTAATGATCAAGTCAATAAAGGAGAGGAAAAAAGAAATATAATAAAACATGATGACCAAAGTTTACCCAATAGTGTAAATTTTGTGGTAATTATCATTCAAAATGAACCCCGCCATTTTCAATGTTCCACGTAACTGGAATTCCAAATAACATCACAGTGTATGCAAATGTAACTACCAACAACATAGCATAGATATAATTAAAATTATAGTAATTCAATCAAATGCTATAATTTTCGGAACATCTTGTGTGTGTGTGTGTGTGTGTTGTGTGTGTGTGTGTGTGGTGTGTGTGTGTGGTGTGTGTGTGTGTGTACTATTTCGTAGCAAAATTTGCCACCAAAAAGCAAAACAAATATAATATGGCTTCCAATATAACAAAAGTTTATTTTTTAGATAAAAATAGTTTTAGATGAATCGAAAACAATTTTGAAGGAAAATGTCTAATGCTTTTTATGAAAATTATTTAATTACATAATGTTCGAAAAACGCCATAAAGAGGAAGTCTCAATCAATGAAGGGTGAGATGTTTGATCATTTTAACCAATAACAATGTTCCCATAGCATAAATATAATTAAAGATTATAGTAATTCAATCCAATATTATAATTTTTGGACCGTCTTGTGTGTGTGTGCAGTGTGCACTGTACCTTTCGCGGGAAAATTTTAGCCAAAAAGTTAAACATATCATAAAAAAAGAAGTATTAGGCTTTTACTTCAATTTGTCCAAGAAAAAAACTAAAAGTATTTGTGATTAAAAAATGATCTTTTGTAGTGGCAAAGGAAAATATTAGATACTTTTGGAGGGAAATTTTTCCGCGAAAGATGCATACACACACAGCACACACCACACACACACAACACACACACACACACACACACACACAAGATCACAAGGTAATCTGAAAATTATAACGTTGGATTGAAGCAAAGTGATTGATTGAACAAAGTTTAATTGAAAAACTATGATTTTAATTATACTTATAGCCTACTATGATGTTCCTTAGATTTTGACTCACGGAAATCAAGGTGTGGCTTTCTTTCGAATACAGCAGTTGAAATTTTGAACTTTGAGGGTATATCTGCAATATAGCCTATTTGTCCAATAATTACCCTATCTATATCTATAATGTCAATTTATTTAAACTGTGCCAACAATATGTCAAGTGCTTTCTGAAAAAAATATACACAAAATTGTATTTTTTTTTTTATATATGACTTATTTTGGTTAACAATTTATAATTTAATGTTAATAGTTTTTGTTATAGGACCTAGACATAACCAAAATTGTTAACATAATTTTCATATAATTATATGCGAGACGAGAGGAATAATTTTTATGTAGAATTGAAATTGTAAAGATAATTTTAGTAGATCAGCTAATTAAATAACGTAAGCTTACCATACTCGTATGATGAAAATATAATCTATGTACTCTATTATTGTTTAACTATAATTAAATTTTGCAATGAATGGTTGCGCAGGATTTAACTTATATAGACGCAAATCTACTAAAAATGTAAACATATATTAAATAATAATAACAAGCACAAACTCGAATACAAAATTAAAAAATAGGGTTAAAAAGCCATGAGTTCTATAAACTTCTGAGTTCAATGAATTGAAGTGTTTAATTTACTTTTATAAGGGAAAAATTCACAGAGTTTTAGTCTATATATGTTAATATATATATATAATATATAATATATTATTATATATATTATAATATAAATATATATATATATATATAAATATATATATAAGTATATAATAATATATATAGATATATATATAATATATATATTATATATTAAATATATATTGAGCCTGTGATGCTTAGGACCGCCTCTTTAAGGTTGATTGAGAAAAATGTATTTTCTTTACAAGTTTTATTTTTACAGCTAATTCACAAGTTAGGGTGGGACCCCTGTCCTAAAAAAACACAACAACAAGGCATTAGAACAGGTTAATCCTAGTTATTACTATTCCCACATATGAATCATATTCTGCAGGAAAGAATTCTACAGAACCTGAAGCCTATTAAATAGGTGTACACAGATATTAGTTTGGGAGGAGCGTTATGTATAGCATAACAGGCAGGAAAAGGATCCTCCTTGGTATACATTCGCATGAAGCAGAGAGCATATTTAAACACGTCTACACAGTACAAAGATTAAAATATATTTGAGGAGCTGTTTTTTGTATATGCATACACAGGCAGGAAAAGGATCCTCCGATAGTACATTCGCATGAAGAGCATTAATTTGATATGAGTCTCAACACAGTCACAAAAGATATTAGTTTGGGAGGAGCCTTTTTATTATGCAATATGCATAACAGCAGGAAAGATTTCCTCCTGAATTATACATTCGCATGAAGCAGCATCATTTGGTAGACCTCACACAGACACTATACTACCTACATTAAGAAATTTCTATGTGTTGTAACTCTTGACTAGAGAAGAAGACAGAGAGAGAGAGAGAGAGAGAGAGAGAGAGAGAGAGAGAGAGAGAGAGAAAAAAGAGGAGAGAGAGAGAGAAGAGAAGAGAGAAGAGAGAGAGAGTTAAGACGAGAAGAGAGAGAGAGAGAGAGAGAGAGAGCGAGAAGGAGAGATTTGTTGTTCCCTCTGCGCTCAGACTATTACACGCTAAGCTCTTTCAAAACTGCTATGTGAGGGCGCACTCCGCTAGGTTAGGTATAGTAAATACGATCTAGCGACCTCATTATATATTGAACTAAATATATAAAAAGTCTAAATCTAACATTTTTGTCTGCTCACTCTGCGCTACTTATTAATTTAGCAGCTAGCCGCTCCAAGCTGCTAGTGAGGCGCGGCACCGCAAGGTAAGATATGTCGGAATACGCCCTAGTCAACGTGTTATTCCAGCATTATACTTAAAGATACAGCGCAGACTCTGATCCCAGCCCTAGTTTCTCCCTTACTCTAGCCTCTAACTCCTAAGTTGGCTAATTGCTTCAAACGCTACTTAAAAGCTACTAGAATTTTACTACTGTCATGCCATGAACACTCCTAAGTAAATTTTTAATTGTGTGTAAGGCCTTCTAAGGTGTCTAACCTTAAGCCGATTTGCCTGATGACCTCTCTCCTGCTAAAACTATTACGGCTCTCCGACGCAAGCTACAGTCTTAGGTCGCCTATCAGGCTTACTGTTGGCCTTGCCGCCTTAATACTATTTCAAATTCTACTCTGCCTTGTTCCTTACCTTGGTTTGGTTCATAAATTCGATGGTAGATAGATTCTAGCATTCACTATTGTTAGTTTAATTTTTTAAAATGCTGATTTCATTTCGTGCATTCAGATGTTCTTCACGATCTCTTCAGAACGGAAAAATGCTAGCGTTGGGTGGAGCCTATTTCGGTGAATAATCGGATATGCCTTAGTTGGAGCTTTTAGGCAATCTCTTAATTTTTATTTCTGGCAAGATATGTTATATACCTAGAGTGGTTCCACGCGAATAACCATATATATATATATATATCATATATATATATATATATATATATAATTATAATATATATATTTATAATATATATGAATAAAGCACATAGGAATATAATATAATATATACCCGTGGGAATATATATATAGTATATTATATTAATATTATATATACAATATATTATATATAAATACAGAGGGACTTGAAAAAAAAAAATTTCGATTTCGTTTTTTGCCCTATGTTGCGGAAAAGTTGGGCACGAGCAGTGGGTAGGTCTTGTGCAAGTTCAAGTAAAACAAAAAAATATTCTCCGTCCTCCATTTCGTCCTTGATTTTTAGCAGATTAGAGGCCACACATATTAGTTAATAATGTGTATTTCGACTGTTTTGTAGTCAGCTTCTCATTTATCGTTAAAGATGACACACATACACGAAATCTCTGCCTACAGAGAGCGTAGGTGCAACCAGCTGCGTGCGCACATGCGTCTGAGCTTTGATCCAATCATAATCAATTGGCTAGTCTGCAGCTCCAAGAGAGAGTGAGAGTATCGGTGATGAGTTTTCGCTGATTCTTGTGTTCGATGGGATATAAAAATATTGCGCCCTCGTTAAAAAGGCTATTTGCAAGACGTCCCATGCTGATTTTGTTACTTCGAGGAGAATTGTTGCTTATTTATAACAGCACCTGCTAAGTAATGTAAGAGATTGGTATAGTAAATGAGTCATATGTTGTAGCAATTATTTCAACAGAACATACTGCAGAAGTAAGAACAGCGAGTATTTTGTGCAGTGTTTGCACCCAAAGGAGTTAAAACTCATATTTTTCCAACATATGAAGACCTAATGGAAATATTATTTGTTGCTATCGGAATTACTTGTAACGTGAATTAAATAACGTCAATCAAGCTGATGCAACTGTCGCGGATAAATGGTCAGAAAGAATCGAGAAATTTGGCATAACACAGCCTTTCTTCATTTTGTTTTCGCGCCAACTGTAGTAAAGATGATCCATTATACAACGCAAAATACAAGAAGAAAAGGAAATAGTTTTTTCATGAAAAATCATGTCAACAGCACCTTTAGAATCGAAGCTTAAAATCTTTCAGATAGACTCGCAGAAATTGTTCAACATTTCTTCAGTAAAGTGTGTTCTTTTGAAAAAGTCAGTGCGCCCAAAGCATAAAAGGATCACTGAAATTGGAAGTATCTTTTCTTATAACTAACACAGAGATGGCATACCCGGATATACGAGAGGAGGGAGCGATACATGTAGCAGCGCGGTACTTGTATCGGGCGATACATTATTGTACGGTACGTGAATCGCCCACTGTGCTAAAGTACCTGATGTATAAGTATCTGGCCGACCCGACTTGTTTTTTTTGTGTATTCCGATAGCCGAAAAATTCGGTACTTTTAATCGTTAAATTTTATTTTTAGTATATATATCACATATATATATATATAATATATATGTTATATATATATATATATATATCTATAGATTTATAGATAATATATCATATATAATATATTTAAAATATCTATTAAATATTTTTGGCCCTACAAAAAAAAAAAATAAAAAGAAAAAAAAAAAAAAAAAAAACAAAAAATTTTTTATATATATATATATATAATAATTATATATAATAAAGTTATATTTATTATATATTATATATATATTATATATATTATAATATATAATATACAATACTCTTTCCCCAACCTTCTTCCCCAACCTCCACCCTCATGAAAGAGATTTTGCAATGGATTATATACTGGTTGATCTAGTATTGCCATCCAATATAGAAAGGTTTCTACTTGAGAAATATTATTTTTTCTGCCTTTTCTTCCCAGCGTTTAACGTTTAATCATAATATTAAGCCCACATTTGCTAAATACTCTCTCTGCTTGAACATAGTTGTAGGACATAGGGCCAAGTATTCCTTCAAGTTTATTCACGTGGGTAAACATTGCTTAACTTTCCACTCAAAACTGAGAGGACAAAATTAGTATCCATCGTTACTTGATTGAAATGTCTTTCAAATCATTTGCACTACATCTTTGTTAAGTGTTTTTCTTCATCATTACTGAAAATGTTAAATCTTGCCATTGAATCTGTTATCTGATTTAACATTGTAGAAGAGTGTTGGTTCTGTGATGATTTCGTTTTTTCCTTTTTAATGGTGGGCGAATTAATAGAGTTCAGATGAGATTTTTTCAACTGCAAACACAAAGTAACGATTTACCTGTAATAGATATTGTTTTACAAAAAAAAAAACTTGCTTATTACGGGGGTCTAAGTAAATTGCAATAGTTTGAAGGTCTTTAATTTCCACAAACCAAAGCGCTTTAAAAGAGAAAGTTTTATTATCATCTTTCATCTTTCAAACCGTCATCATTTTTCATTTGAAAGATGGTCCAAATTGATTCCTTAGCGTTGAATTATATATTTAGTATTACATCGGAGACAGAAGCTTAGAGGCGCTGATTCTTTTGGTATTTTCTTCAAAAGGTTCCAATAGCTTAATGCAGTGTGATAATATGTCTTTTTTCCACATTAGTAAAATGTTAACTTTGGACATAGCGACATGAGCGTGACAATGCAAGTAGGTCTTGAGCAATACCTTCTTTCCATCATAGAATGTACTATTCCAGTTAGTTGGAACGTCTTTGATAAACAGTACGATATAAGAAAATCAAGCCTGTTTTGAATGCTTTCAAGACTCATTTGTGCTACTGCGTTCAGATTCATCTTAAGTATTTTTTATAAAATTCTTTTATCAAATCTCGACAATAAATATCTCGCGCAACATCCGCAGGCAAAGCGCGATGGCGGACTGCGATCTTAATTTGTGCGAGTACTTACGCGGATTGCGGATGTTGCCTCATCACTAATATATATTATACTATAGATATATATATATATTATATATATATATAAATATAGATATATAATATAAATATATAATATAATATAGTAAAATATGAATATTATTATATATTATATATATATCTATATTATATATATAGTATATATATATATATATATATATCATAAGTATATATTTTTCAAAGAGGTCCTCCCTTTTTTCTCGTCAAAGCCCCATGGGTGAAACGTGTTCCCATATGTTTATTCCTGCAATCGAACATTCAAAATTTTATACCGTTCGGACTTCAGAAGTTCAGACTCGCCGTCTCTTATTGCAAGTTGATTGAAGAAATTAGGCTTGTCAATTTGTTTGTAATTTTTATTAATATTTTTTTTGGAAGTTTTATTTTCAACATCTTAATTTTGTAGAAACGGACCAAAATGAGTGATTCTTAGTTCCCCAAAAGTATCCGAAGGACATTCAAAAAAATTAATGCAACATACTGGTGTAAGTCCGAATTAATAACTTCTGGGAATTTTTTTTGAACTTGCTCACGTGTGACAAGTAAATTACATTTCGTTCTATGTGCAATTTCAAAATCTTTAACCTTTTTTAATCTTCATTTTTATTACAATTCTAAAATAGTTACAGATAAGAAGCACGCGGAATCTCGACATAAAAACCTATATGCAACAGTAATATGAATGTATTATGCTGTATAGCGATATTTCTCGAAAAACTATTTATTTTTGTTTATGCTTCAAATGGTATTCCGATGTTGTTATGCGATTGGTAATCTGTAGCCGATAGCAATAGACCCTCTCAGTTATCCTTTTGGCTATCCTGCTTCTGCTTGAGTGACGAGTAACATCAAGTTTTGAGGTTCGCATACTTTTTTTCAAAGCGACCCCTGACTCGAGTATCCGGGTTATCTGCGGGGAGCCCAACGAGAATTACAAGTTCAGGAGGTAGCTTTCCTCCGGTATCTGCGCTCCATCTTGCTGTTTTGTCGGAGGCCCAATGTCAGATTCGACAGAAGTGATGTACTGTGGTTCGTGGCCAGTGGCGGGCTTCAGCACCTTGTTCGTACCCATCGCCGACCCCATCACAATGTGATCACTGTGCGATGAGCTACACCAGACGCTCTTCAGGTGAGCGAGAGATGTGTTTTCCCGCCCATGAAATAGGCGCAGCAAGCTCTATTTAAAAAAATCGGAGATAGGCAGTATGCGAGAAATACTTTTATTTAGCCGTCTCAATGCCTATCTGAAGAGAAGCTGAGACATCGTAGGCTCTCTCGGTACAAGAGAGCTATATCGTTAGACACGCAAGTCATTGTAAACCTAAAATATAACGTTTCTCAGCATCTTGCTCTCCATCTAGTGTTCTACATTGTTCTCCTTGAACCATGATTTGAAGTGGAGCCACATCCACAATTTCCGATAGTGAAAATTCACGATATATCTATACGACCTTCCATGTTCTCTTACAAATAATCCAAATCTGAAGGTGAAAATGAGACTATAGATGCCACTTTGACTTAATACGCTCAGCTATTAGTCTGAGCAGCTTTGAGAGATCACTCTGAAGTGATGGCACCGACGTTTCAGAACGATCGAGAGGACTGGAGCCGTTCTATAGCAGAGTCACGGTTCTTATAAGATCTGATAACTATTAACGAAATATCCACTTGAATAGAACATCTCTCAATTGTGGTCATTACGATAATATACACACGAGAGATATACTCGAGTATGAGTAGCGTTGAAAAATATTCTACAGAAAACGATTATGCAGACGAGAATCCACACGCGAGTGGATAAACTGAACGTACATGTAGTGGTCGCCGCGAGTCACGAATATATATCCAGTATGGGACCGCAGCAGTGTTAGTCATTGTAAATAGATAATCCACAAGACAAACATAAAAATGAATACTATTATATTTTACTAAGAAAGAGTTAGACGGACATTAAAATTAATGATACATTCTATAACTGAGAGTTTGATAATTAGTTTGTATGGTCTGATTTCGACTTGAGCTTTATCTATATATACTATAGTTATCATACTTTCTAAGGATTGGTGAGTATAATAAACTAATATAAGGTATATTTACTACTACATGATGAAGGTAAAAGAGGTTTTAGAAATAAATTGGCGTAGAGAGAGAAAATAACCCCACCACAAAATAATATATAAAATATTATACTGTCAATCAAGTGAATACAAAAGTTCAAAAACTAACAAATATTATCACTACCCGATATCATATTATAAATATTCCAAATATACCACACTACTCAGCTCTTTGACTGTTTTACTTTTGTATATCACTCAATAATTCTACTAGTAATATTATTCATAGTACTATTATACATTATATATATACTCAATCTTAAGCACTACCACCCACCTACTCATCCCCTTTCCCTACTCCATATGACCATATAATAACCTTTATCACCATATAATACAATGCACTAAATATATAGAGACTAGAATATTACTATAGAACTTCTGTATAACTATTAGACGGTATATATATACTATATAATTTAGAAATTATATAGATATTGCAGAATTATAAAACAATTAGGTATATATACATCTAGTTCCACTAATATAACCAAATGCGTTACTATATATAGATACAAGAACTAACTTATGCCTCCTAATTCATAATAATATCTAATATAATAATTTTATATAAATATGTATCTACTTGACATTCATATAACTTATTATAAAGTAATAACATAATTTAAATTTATGTTCGACTTAGCAAGGATTTTGCGTACGAGCATAAAATGCTTAAAATAATCTAATCACAAGTGAAACAGCCTTGAAAAGCGACGGTTCAGATGTGAGATATGTGGCCTTGAGATGAAGTCGATACAAAAGTCAATTACCTTTACCAGAGAATATCAAGAAATTATAAATTTACACTCAATACTCTCTTAAAATCCTTACGCCTTGACCAATTATGATGATAAATTTTCAAGCAAAGGCTAGCGTACTCTGAATTTCAGACCACCATTTCTCGCTAAATCACGAATAGTACAGAGGCAAGTAATCGAAAACTGCAAACTGGAAAATAAGGGCGACTTGCAATTCGCCTATTCAGAGAAGTATCATCAATCAGTAAGGGACCTATACTTAACTATATAGTAAAATAACTTCTATCTCAATGTTGAATACAAAAAAAATATCCATCTTCAAATAGTGAGTTGCCTAATTGTACACTAATCCTAGAGCATATCGCGCCGTTGCTAGCCTGCACAATATATAAGACTAACAAGCATGCTCTGACGCATCAACCGCGAAGCCTAACTAGCGCACTTTGCGCTAACCGAATGAATTGACACCCACACCGTATATATTAATGACCATTCGAAGAAACAAGAACACATAAATAGTTAGAAAAGAAAAAAACTGCAATATTATAAGAATCTGGCCGCAGTACAGAAATCGTAAAAATGCAATCGAGCCCTATGTAAAATAGGTTCAATGTAGGTATAGCCAACAGGAGAATTGTAAAGACATTATGGCAATTAGGCAGATTCGCTACAATAATCTCTACGGATTAGTTTTATCCAGAGAGATTTACTCTAATGTATTTATTCACTAACCCTAAACTAAGGAACAGCTAACTATGGAACTATTATATTAGAGGAGAAAAAGTATACCTGAAAGAAATATCACTACAGGATGCTAAGCGGAATACTTCTACAACCTGAAATCCTTCGAATTTTACACCATCTAAAATAGAGAATCCCTATAAGCAAATATAGTGATGCACACACATCACATTCACTAAATACATACCTATTACGTAAGTACCAAGTTAACATTCTCACTATATTCTTCTAAATGAAGACTAATACAAATCTACATCAGCATTAACTATGGAAACTGCGAGAAATACTTTACCATATAAGCATATCGCCTCTCTGCGCGTCTAGCGATGATAAAAACTAATAGAAATTCTAATAACGATAAACAAACGCTTATAGAAGCTGGGTACTCAAAAAATTACAATTTTAAGAACGCCGCAAAGTCGAACAATGAAATCAGCGAATACATACGTCATGACAGAGAAGATGCAAAGATTAAGATCTTAATCGTTTTACGAACCTAGACATGAATTACGCTTGAGAGAGAGGTGCGCCTTCAGTGGAGAATGGCCACTATAGCCCGAGCTAAGTTAGTGAAACACTTTTACTTTCTCTCATCGCACTATCGTCAAATTACTTACGCACCCCCTCAACCCCAAAAGCAAGTTTTTTTGCTCAACCCACCATCCTCCACAACACCGTTAAGTTCGTCACTTTGTGTTGCATCTTTGAAAATCCAAATTCACATAATATTCAACTGATACTCTTCACTAAAAGGAAAAATAAACGAAATATCTAACTGAGATCCCTTTTCATTCTACATAAATCCTAAATATAACTAAATACATATAGGGATAAAAAATTAACAGGGCCTGATAATTAGATAGTAAAATCTAAATATCATTAAAAAAGATTAGGCAAATTAAGAAAATACATCATCAGAAAAAACTAGATGAAAATCCCATACAGTATACATCAATAATGAAGTGGAAAGCTTATAGTACAATAATGTTTATACTACATCAGATATATAATAGTTATACATATAGAAATATAAACTATGCATAGTAAAATTACCTGTAAAACAATAAGTCAAGTAGAGATAGTATTATAAACGAATCGCTTAAATATAATGTAAAAGAGATACAGACTCTAAGCAGAATAACGTAGCAGAAAATATAATTATAGGATTCTCAATCACAATATATATTACTAAATTTTAAAATAGTGAATCATATACTATAATAATCATATATACTATAATATCTCATTGATACAAAATGAGGTAAGGACCTTTGATACCTACTTATATTTTTAAACAGCTGATAATTGAATTTTTTTTCCTTTTACTTCAAATACCAACTTATACGTGTAATAATAGAAACCTCTAATTCATAGATAGATTGCAAAATTAATTTCGAAATCAAAAATTTAATATTTTAGTAAGATGTGAACTTTCATTTTCATCTTCTTCTCAATCTTAAATAACTAAAATATATAAATTTACCTACTGAACTTCTAATAAAGTTGGTGTATTCCTTGTCTCGCAATTTTAAAATATTTTGTAACATGTTTAATATCATTTGTAGTCGTTTTGTCAAATTACGTGGTTGGTATAGAAAATCTTTCTTATTATAATGTTGTAAAGTTAAATCAAATATTAAAATATTAATGCATGGAATTCTATATAATAAAATATTATATAGTATTATATATATTAATATATATATATTATATATATATATAATAGTATACATATATAGTATATATTATATATATATATATATATTATATATATATATAGTCTATAAGTATATATATATTAATGTTATATAATATATATTATAATTATACAGCTAAATTGTAAAACTGTTTACTGGTACTAGTGAGATAGTTCAACCACCTCTAACAAGGATAGGTAAAACAGAACCCCCTAAGGTCCCTGATCACAAACGTGATATAATATGAATAATTAATCTTAGTTAATGTATAGTTCGGTTACAGTTTGTTAGTTAGAGGTTAAGTTAGGTTAGGTTAGGTAGGTTAAGTAAGGTTAAGTGAGTACAGTACAGTTTCAACAAATTTGCCATATATATATAATATATTATACTAGTATAACTATATATATATAATATATATATATATATATATATATAGTATAATATTATAGTATAATATAATTAATATATATATTATATAATAGTATATATAGCCTCTAAAAAGCCACAATCCATATCTCAAAAAACTACTACAGCTACCGGAAAACGGAATAGCATTGCTGACAATGCTGGTAAAGTTATCGAAAATGTAAATAAACAAAAAAAAAAAAAAAAAATCTCTCAAAAATACAAAGCTCCAGGGAAAAAGAAATATCACTTGAATCTGTAACTTTAGCTTAGGAAAATGTAAAAACAACCCAATAAAAAAAAATATGATTGATACCCTTGAGAAGACCATTAGAGCCTTTTTCATTGTTACTCCGTAACAAATAAATAGTAACTTTCTATTAAATTTTATTTTTTAACCTAAACGAATCACCCCAATAGCGGTTATCCGCACCGCAGCGCGAGTTTGGTCTCTGCGCCTTAACTGGAAACTACGGGTAGCGACTCAATTCCCCCCTTCCCGGGGACGTTGCCGACCAGCCCCCGCAACGCCTCTCTTCGTGTTGGGTGTCGCGCCAGGTTCTCGGCCCTCCCTTCGTGGTATGAAAACTCCCCCTGTCCACGACATCGCAGCACACACTCTCACACACTTTTACACAATTATAAATATACTATATATGTATAATAATATATAAATAACTATCGTATATATAATATATATATATAAATATAAGTATATATATTAATATATATCATACTACTATGTCCCAGCTCCCCCAAAAAAAAAAATTAGCCAATTTTATGTTAATTTTTTTTTACTTTTCTAACTAAAATTTTCAAGTATTCCAAAAATGTAATTTTTTTCCCTTAATTCATGTAGTTTTCTAGATATTTTTTTTTAGTAGTTCCTCATAACAATTGTTGCCAGATTCAACAGATGCTTCCTACTTGAGATAATGATATATAGAGAAGAACTGTAAGGTGCTGATGTTTGCGAGAGTCATGTACCTGTGACTCATTATATGAACTTCATGGCTGGAGATCATGTGTCTAATTATTACATGCACACGATGATAAGTCCCATGTTTCTCACTTAAAGTTTGCGTTCATCATCTAACATTTTCATA
>JABUQX010010547.1:0-5000 GCA_015478945.1 Trachelipus rathkii
CCTGTTTCATTAAAACGAGAACTCGTTAATAAATGTAGTTCGATGTACCCATCTATTAATCACATTTTTGACTATTCATTTGAAATATTAAAAATATTTTCTAGAACAAAATTTCAGAAACCTTTTTTTGCTAATAAAACTTATTTTAATAACCAAAATAAAAATTCAAATGTATGTAAAAGCTAAATCCCAAAATAAAACTAATGCTAATTTTAGTAGTAATGGGGAAGAGGTTGTAGCTGAAAACCGGGTTAATTTGAGTACTAAAAAGATTTGCAAATTTTGTCAAGAAGAACATTCTATGTTTAAGTGTAATAATTATGCAACCAATAAAGAGCGAGTTGCTCAATGTAAGAGTCTGGGCTTATGTTACAGATGTAGTAGCGATAAACACCTTGCTTCCTCATGTTATGGTCTTCAAAATAAATTACGTTATCCTTGTTTCATTTGTAATTCTCACTCTCATATTTCAGCTTTATGTAATAAATCTCTTCTAGCAGATTGTGAGAAAAAGGGTGGAGCCGGAGCTGGAGAAACATCAAATCAGAAGATACAGGGAAAACTTGTAAGTAATATTGCTATAAATATTGGGGAGGCTGCTTTGCAGCAAAATTTGCTACCTACAATGTCTTTAAAACTTAAAAATAAAAATAAAAATGCTATTTTACATTGTGTCACAGATTTAGGATCACAATGTAGTTTTTTAAAGCCTAGTGTTTTGCGGAAACTGCAAATTGATGAAAACAGTGTAAAAGATAGCACTAATGAAATAAAAACATTTTTAGGGTCACATCATAAAATATTAAAAAGGGTCTACATAGACACCCATATAGAAGATAAAATTTTAAAGCTTCCTTTTTTCATTGATGACGTAGATCTTAACTTTTCAGTGAAAGGTTTGGATCAGGCTGTTCATGACATGAAAATGAGTAAGTATAAATTATCTAATAAATTTCTCACAAACGTACGAAATAATGACAAATTTGAAAATATCGAAGGATTAATAGGGGTCGATATTTTACAGCATTATAGCAAGTTTACTTTTACCCAATGCATGAAAGGTACAGCTATCGAGGTGAGTGATGGTTTGATTCCCTTAGGGGATATCAGAAATTTCTTAAATGAAGATCAGTCAAATATAACTGATCATGAAACTGCATCTCAGGAAGAGTCGCCTGTGTCATGACTAGATTATGATATAATCGATTCTTCTATACAAAATATCGAAACTCCAACTGTGACATCAAAAAATAAAATAAATTGTTCTAAGTTAGTACATAACATTATAAATCCTATTATTTCTTATTTCAATCCTCTGAATTTTGTAAAAAATATTCCAGACTTAGATTTAGGTTTGGAAAATTTGTATAGTTTAGAATCTATAGGTATTGTTGATAGTAATGATATCAGCGATATCGATAAAAAACTCATACACGAGTTTGAAAAGGGAATAGAGCTGCGTGATGATAGTCATTATTATGTAGAGTTACCTTGGTACAAGGACAAAATTAACAAAGTACCTTCTAACTACCACGTAGCCATTTCCGCAGTAAAGCGAGTGTATAAAAATTTAAAAGATCGTGATTTAATCGATCGATATTCTGAAGTATTCACACAACAATTAAATGAAGGTATAATCGAAAAAATAAATGTGCTTCCTGACCAACTAAAAAATTATGTCTGGGTACCACACAGACCAATAATAAAGGAAGTGCAACAGGTAACTACTAAGGTCAGACCGGTATTTAATTGTAGCCTCAAAACAGACGCAAATCCATCTCTGAATGAAGCTGCTTTTCCGGGCATTGATCTTATGAGTTCTTTATTTAAAATATTATGTAATTTTAGGTGTAACAAATATGTTATCGTTTCAGATGTAAAATCTGCCTTCCTTCAGATCAGATTAAAATTAGAAGAAGATAAGAATCGATTGGCATTCCTATGGTATGATAAAAATCAAGAATTAATCACATATCGATATGCCACAATTATTTTTGGTATGGCTTCTTCTCCATTCATCTTGAATTACGTCATCAAATATCACACAGATAAGTATACTAATGATCTTTGTTCTCATGTTTTAAAAAATTTTCTTTATGTAGACAATCTCATTTATAGTCATTCTGATGAAACTATTCTTGAAACCCTTTACAGAGAATCGGTTGAAAGGATGGAAGAGGGTGGATTCTATTTACGTTCCTGGAATACGAATCATAAAAGGCTCAAAGACCTCATGATAGAAGACGACCGTGCTGAGATGCATGGTTGTGAAAACGAAAGAATTTTGGGATATCTATATAATATGGAAGCGGATACAATGGCTCTTGATAATTTCAACATAGCAGGTAGTATCGAAACTAAACGTGAGTTATTGTCCCAAATATCCAAGGTTTTTGATCCCCTGTCATTATTTTTGCCTGTAACTATAAAGGGTAGGCTTCTGATGAGACAAACTTGGCAGGTTCAGACTCAATGGGATGAAAGGGTAAGTTCCGATATTTCTGCACAATATCGAAAATTGAGTAACGATTTGATCTTGCTTAAAAATCTTTCATTTAATCGATTTGTTTTCGATTATGATAACAATGCTACTTTAAATATATTTTGTGATGCTTCAGCATCAGCTTATGGCTTTGTAATGTATATTGCCTCTGAATGTAAATCATATATATTATTATCGAAAGCAAAAGTTGCTCCTTTAAAAAATAGAACTTTGCCTACTCTTGAGCTATTGGCAGTATATTTGGCATTTAAATGTCTTCCTCAAATACTTTCTGCTTTCAATTATAACTTTAAAGAAATAAACATATTTGTCGATGCTCAAATAATATTAGCTTGGCTTCTATCTCCTAAAATTAAAACTAAACAAATTTTTATAAGAAATAGGTTGAGCGATATTAAAAATAAAAAATCGGAAATATTAAAGGAATTTAGTTCAACGATTAATTTCCTCTATGTAGAGACCTCACAAAATCCGGCAGATTTAGTAACTAGGGGAATTTCCTTTAGGGAATTTTCCAATAAATTTCAAATATGGGAAAAGGGACCATCTTGGCTTTCATTAGATAAAAACCAATGGCCCAAGCATGAATTAAAATGTTTATCAGAAGAAAGTAAAATGCTAATCGATACACATATCGTAACCAATATCGTATTAAAAAATGATTCTGTAGAACCTATTTTGGATATTAATAAATTTTCAAGTTTGCATAAGTTACATAGAGTAACAGCATACGTGTTCCAATTCATTTTCAAAACTAAAAAGCAAAATAAAGATTTCCATCTTAGAAGTAAAGAATATTGGTTAAAAATAATGCAAAATATCGATTTTGAAAAAGAAATAGCATTCTTAAAATCACCTTCTAATAAAGTACCAGAATTGGTTAAAAGATTAAATTTATTTTTAGATGACAATGGTTTTTTAAGAACCAGAGGTAGAATAGCTAAAACTAATTACTACGATTATAATATTATTAATCCTATTTTGCTTAGTAAAAAACACCATCTCACAAAGCTCATTGTTTCTGATTGTCATCTTGCATGCAAACATTTGGGACTTCAAACTACATTAAATATGGTACGTTTGAAAGGGTTTTGGATCACTAAAGCACGTCAAACAGTCAAAAACATCATTGAGTCGTGTCTTATTTGCAAAAAATATAATTCTTTCACTTTCAATTATCCTAAATTTACAAATTACACACAAGCTCAAATGGACTTTTTCAGACCATTTAAGCATACTGGAGTTGATTTCACCTCTCATTTTTGGATAAAAGACGGCTCTGTAGAAAAGAAAATGTATATATTAATTTATACTTGTTTGAATATACGTGCAGTTCATTTAGACCTATTACCTGATATGTCCACTCAATCATTTTTATCATCTTTCATGCGTTTCACAAACATTTATGGAATTGTAGATTTTCTGTATTCAGACAATGCCCGAACTTTTGCTCTCGGTGGTAATGCTATAGAAAATTCTTTAATTTCAGATGAATTTCAGGAGCATATGAGAATCAACAACATTAAACATGTAAGACTGCCTCTGTACGCGCCGTGGATGGGTTCTGCATGGGAGAGAATGCTTCGTATCCTGAAGAATTGCATCTACAAAACAGTAGGTCGTTCTAAATTAAAATATTTTGATATGATTTCTTTACTTTCCAGCATTCAAAATTCAATAAACAACAGGCCTCTGACCTATGTGGAGTCCTCTCTGGATCTAGTACCTCTGACTCCAAACTCATTTTTGAAACTACATGGAAGTGCTTCACTAACAGTGAAAACAGATGAGGATCCGGATGACCCTTTGTGGGAAGGAGAACCTGCTTCACATAAACAGCTAAATGATCATTTGCTATTTCTGCAACAAAAATTTGAACACTTTCGCACCATTTGGTATGAAACATATCTTTTAAGTTTACGTGAGTATAGTTATGATTTATATCAAAACGATTGGGTTAACCGCATTAAGGTGGGTGATGTGGTATTAATAAAAAGCGCCACCAAAACTCGCCCATATTGGCAGTTGGGTAGAGTTATAAAGCTAATACATGGTGCTGACAACTGTGTACGCACCGTGATGCTAAAAAAGGGTGATGGCAATATAGCTCATTACCCAATCAATATATTGTATCCAACAGAAGTGTCTGTAACACATAATGGTGACAAAACTAATAAACCCATAGAATTAAATAATACATCTGATAAAGATGAGGGTGTGAGGAAAGTTCCTCAAAGACAAGCGGCTATTACCGCTCGTAAAAAAACCAAAGATATTTTTAGTTTGTTTGATTAATTTATTTAGTTTATTGACAATCTCTTGGGTGTTTTGGCGGCTGCGACCTTCCTTTTTCATAAAGCAATGTCGCAGCCCCGCGCCCGGAATGTGTAAAAATTAGAATTTAAGATACACTTATCATCATTATAATAAAAATATTTCATTTTCTTCATTCATTCATTAATTCATTCATTATTATAAGAGACGACAATATCAGCCC
>JABUQX010010547.1:10000-12500 GCA_015478945.1 Trachelipus rathkii
CAAAAAGGAAAAAATAATTGGAACAGTCAAAGGTCAGAGGATGTCAAATAGTGTTACATTTTGAGTAATGCAATTACATATAAAAAAAAATAGTTTCTGATAAATAAAGTGCTATGATTTAAGAAGGTTAAAAGACGGAAAATCAAATTGAAAAGGCAATAAATTATTTAGTATAATTAATCATTCATTATAATTAATAAATAAGCAATAAGTGAATGGAAATAAAAAGCAAAATAACAAAGCAAATAAAAAATTAATATCTTAAACTAAAAATAAAATAAAAGTTGAAAACGCATTTTAAGACCTTGAAATATTTTCGTACATTTATGTGTATTTTATGTAAATTTACTTTAATGTCTGGTGTATGTTACCGTATATTTGCAGAATTACATTATTGTTTCATAATGTTTTCAGGGCAAAATTAAAATGGCAATGCATTCAGCAATAAAAGACTTCAAATAAATATTAATATTGCCATCGTTTTTTTTTCTGACCTTTTTGAAATAACTTATTCTTCTAATCATAAATAGAAGAAAGAATCACACAAATTCCAGTTTTAGTTAAATATATATATATATATATATATATATATATATATATATATATATATATATATATATATATATAGTATATATATTATATATAATATATATATATATATATATATATATATTATATATATATAATCTAACATAGATATTTTATAAATAAACAACTAATTATTAAAAAGAGCTAAGTTAGCTTTGTGAGTGATTCAGTTCTGAGTTGTTGACGCTGGTGAATGACATTGCAGCTTGGTACTATTGAGTTTTAAAAAATTTGCAAACAAAAATTATTCAAATCAAAAGATTTAGCATTGAGAATGATTTCAATGTTCGGAACATCTTTTGTTTCTAAAAATGTTTACCTACTTAACATTAAAAATTTAAAAAAAAATGACAATCGTGTTTAATTCATAAACATTTAAAATCAGTTATTATTTAACTAGTACATTTATAGAAAAGAATTTTTTTGAAACTATTAGTAATGAAATAAGATCTAAATAATAATAATAAAAAAAACATTTTGAATTAACAATAAATAAAAAAAAGTATTAAAAAAACAAAAAATCTTTTTTTTTTTTTTTGAGGGGGTGGGGTAGGGCTTTCAGCTCTACTGGTGACACTATACTAGACACAAACAAAGGGTGGGAAATACATAAGGACACAGCTTCAATGAAGACTATTTGTATATTATTTGATAATTTAATTTAATCATGCCGATAAGAAAATTAAAAGATTGACGAGATAAAAGAAATAAGTATAAGTCGCTAGTTTTAGAGCTCTCAGTAGGACGATTTTTTGGTCTGCAACAGAATACTAGGGTGTAAATTATATATTCCAGACTGTCAGAAGTAGTTTCAAATGGGTTTTTAAAAATGATAATTAACGTATCTTAATAATATTAAAATAATAGCATAGACATCAAAGTAACACAATGGTACACTAAGGAGGAACAGAACTAGTACAAAATAAATGTTATATACCAAAACATACCAGATGTTTTTATCTTAATATTTTTAGTTTAAATTCAACAACATTCTCTTGATTCTCTCTCCTTGTATAATTAATATATCCTTGAGTCTTTAGTAGAGTAACCCTTCTGGTGTTGATCTCATTACTGGTGACATTTATTTCTCTGTGATTGTTTAACAAAGTGACCTTTCCGGTGTTGCTGAGATGAGAGGCAAAAAGGTATGGATTTCCAAAAGTTTTCTTACATTGAGGAACACTTTATTTTCTTTACAAACCTCCATAACGTTGAAGATAGTCCTTTTTTCTTTCCAATACAATCCTACAATCTCCGACTATTCGTCACATTTTCACTTCGGTTATAAATTTGTTTCGTTGAAACTTTTAACTTTGTTACAGAATGTTAAATGTTAAAATGCTAAAGTGTTACTTTCTTTACTTCAAAATTTACTTTAATTGCCGTAAATATGATAGAGGAGCTGAAGAGACCCTTTTTTTTTTTTTTTTTTTTTTTTTTTTTTTTTTTTTTTTTTTTTTTTTTTTTTTTTTTTTTTTTTGTGTGTGTGTGTGTGTGTGTGTGTGTGTGTGTGTGTGTGTCTCAACTAGTAAATCAAGAAATAGTCCTCTCAAAAAAAAAAAGAAAAAAAAACATTAGAAGCGTGTTCACGGCCATGATACATTTAATAATGAGCCCGGCACTTTTACTAAAAGAACGATTTATTCTTTATATTGTTCAAAAAAGTAATTGAAGGAGGCTTAACCATTATTTTAAAAACAAAGATAGAGGTAGCTTAATACTTACGGAAATCAAAGTTGAGTTATTAATAAAAAATAAATGTGCTGCATGGAACTTTGGAGTGAAAGAATTCATATCATTGATGATAGCATTCCTAATATGACTGAAAGTCAAAGCCTCTTCATCCTTGTAAGCTAACCATTGCATTGACGTTACAAATGAATCAATCTGAAAAATAAATACTGGTAGGCTC
>JABUQX010010547.1:17500-22500 GCA_015478945.1 Trachelipus rathkii
TATGGGAAACCACATGTTTCGGTGTAAATATCATAGATTACACCGTGAGCTATATGTATTAAGTCATCGAGTATGTCAACATCGTTAAGATGCGATGTTAATTCATTTTTTATTTTAATCAAAGCTGTAATATTTTCAGACGTTCGAACTGTGAAACCTATACATGTACGTTAGATAGGTCACACAATCGATGGGTTTCCAGTAGTTGCGTACATCAAGGGTTTTAATATTGTCACACGACGAGAGCACAACGTCTATTCTATTAGAACCACTTACGCTGTCTTCCCAGTTAGATATTTCACTATGCGTTGATCCATCGGATAACAAACACTTATCCTTACCCTTGCTGCTGCGATGTGGATAATCTTGATGAATTCCATCATCCACAAACGCATAAGGTCTATTATTTGACTCTTGGCAGGAATACAAGCATACGTATGCGGTCGCCATTCGGTTTAAACGATTTAATATAATGACACTCCAATTGGAATCAAACGAAGTCTGCCTGAAGATAATCAACAACAGTCGTAGAGATGCGGGGTAGATGTTCATATATCCACAACGAAAAATATCCTACTGAAGAAAATGAGTGTATAAACACATCTTAAAGGTAATGAGAATTCTTCTCTTTCACATCATAGAAAGTAAACAATATACGACGCACGACGAACGCATATCAGTTAAGGTATATATTCTCGTATAACAACAACAACAACATAACAATAAAAGGTTCACTATGTTAATATAGTATACAAAGGAGATCTATACAACCAAATTGACATGAAATGAGCTTAGCCAAAACAAAAACAAAAACAAAAAAAGGCAGTAATAATAATAATAATAATAATAATAATAATAATAATAATAATAATAATAATAATAATAATAATAATAATAATAATAATAATAATAATAATAATAATAATAATATAAATAATAATAATAATATAACAATGTTCATCCACATACATTTAATGCCCGCTTACACCCCTTCGGGGTAATCCCCCCTCTCAGGATTCCTGTTAGGCTTGTGTTTGTATCCTTAATTTTATAATATCTTTTCTCATGAGGCTTGTTTTAACGTCATAATCGTTGTGGACTTGAAAGCATTAGGAGGTTGTGTTCCGTTTAAAAAGTGTTCTATTTTCACTAAGTGCGCAATATGTTGCGTCTTAACAGATATACCTCTATACAAAACATTATACAATGGGTAATCAAGATCCCAGGGTGTGGGGTTTCAATCTTATATAAAAGAAACCCCGATGGTTCTGATTTTTTCACGTGTATTAATCAATCTGTATACCACAGTAACAGGCGTATTTTTATGAGTACAGATGAACTACTCTGTATATGTCGTCACGCTGCAGAATGGGTTAAGGTGTACTCTAACTCTACCGAAGTTTTAGTAGACTCACCGAAAACGATTATTGCCAGAAGAGGATGTCATAAAGTCAGTCATCTTACTATCTCTTTTTCTAAGGCTATAATTTCACACCGAATGGAGGTTCGAGTATGGAAGATGTGTAATGACACAGGCTTATTTAAACCTACAGCTCGTAGAATCTATATTTCTGGATTAAAACAGATAAAATATCTATCGGAGGTTTGTAGGAGGGTAATAACGCAAACTAAGAAATCGGAAATGCTGTCTAATTATGTAACTGTTGCACATTATGTTGTATCAGGATATCGGGCCTTCAGAAACGACTGGTTGATGCTTCTGAGAATATCATTGAAACGCTTCTTAAATTCTATGATGTACAGAAACTCGTCTTATCTATTTAGACAATGGTCGACAAGTGCTTACCTACCTGATCTTAGTCTAGTAAACAAATTGTTAGTGTCTGAAAGTGCACTTTAAAATGTACTAATGCGGTAAGCGATGAAGTGGAAAAAATATCTTAGATTATAACGACGAAATGATTGGTTTTCAGTGTAAAGATTTAGCGTTTTTTAGATCTTAAGCCTATAGTAAAAACTATATGTATGTGATGAACATTGATTATTATTATTATTTATTATTATTTATTAATTATTATTATTATTATTATTATTATTATTATTATTATTATTTTATTATTATTATTATTATTTTATTATTATTATTATATTATTATTATTATTATTACTATTATTACTGTCTTTTTTGTTTTTTGTTTTTTTGTTTTGGTAGCCATTTCTGTCAATTTGGCTTGTTATCGATCTCCTTTGTATACATCATATTACATAGTGAACCTTGTTTATTGTTATTGTTTGTTGTTGTTGCTGTCTAACGAGAATATATACCGCTTTTGAACTGATATGGTTTTCGTTCGTGCGTGCGATTCTTGTTTACATTCTTATGATTGGTTGAAAGAAAGAATCTCATCTCCCTTAAAGGATTGTTTATACACTCTATTTTCTTCAGTAGGATATTTTTTCCTGTGCTGATATGATGACATCTCCGCATCTCTACGCTTGTTGTTGATATCTTCAGGCAGACTTTCGGTTATTCCAACGATGTGTCATTTTATTTAATCGTAAACGGAATGGCGACCGCTACTGTTGCTTGTTTCCTGCAGAGAGCAAATAATAGACCTTTATTCGTTTGTGCTGATGATTCATCAAGATTATCGACATCGCAGCAGGCCTGGGTAGAGGATAAGTGTTTGTTATCCGATGGATTCAACGCATAGTGAAATATCTAACTGGGAAGACAGCGTAAGTGGTTCTAATAGAATAGACGTTGTGTTGCTCTCGTCGTGTGACAATATTAAAACCCTCGATGTACGCAACTACTGGAAACCCATCTATCGTGTGACCTTTTACCGTACATGTATAGGTTTCACAGTTCGACGTCTGAAATATTAACAGCTTTGATAAATAAAAATGAATTAACATCGATCTTAACGAATGTTGACATAACTCGATGACTAATAACATAGCTTCACGGTGTATCTATGATATTAACACCGAAACATGTGGTTTCCGCGTATAATGCAGTATACAGAAATGTCTTAATAACTATCAGCTTGGATGAGTTTACTTCTCTCTTGTATGAGAGAATGAGTGCTGCTGATCAAATATGCTGAAACATGGTCTTAGTGCTGCTGCAAGCTTTACAGTATACTTACATCTATCAAGGGTGTTGAGATCTTTTAGAGAGACATAATAGAACTTACCCAAGTTTTCGAATCCAGGTTGGGCACCTCTGATTAGATGAATTAATATATTTAAAATAAACTTATGTTTTTATGTATTTATATGTTTTTATGTATTTATATAACGCTCTTTTCAATGAAAATTATATGTTATAAATAAACTTGTTTACTTCCCTCATATGTTCGCTTTATTGACTAAGTTTTTAATGATAGCTTATTCGTCTTGTTGTTGTGTGTTAAGTATGTTATGTTCATCGTTTAGCTTTACAGAGGGTAAAACTTTACTTTGTTTGTCTTTACCCATTAGGTATTATGCTGGTTAGGTAAGGTTATGCTAAATTTTTGTTATATTACTATGTTAATGTAAAATTAAAAATTGTCATGTTGTTGATATGTTTGATACAATGTGAAAATGGATTATTTTTTTATCTAGGAGAGGAACTTTTACTCTTGAATAAGTTTTGGACTTTGTTAATGTTAGCAGTTTATTCTTGCTTAATGTGTGTCAGATTTGTCGTTGTATATTATATTCTTAGTTCTAGGCAATGTTATGTTGGCTTTATTAATGTGAATACTTTGTTACGTTGGCATACTTTCGCTGGTCTGTATGATAATTACACTAGGTTATTGATAAATTTTTGTTAATATTACCATGTTAATGTAAAATTAACATTGTTATGCTAGAGACATGCTTGACAAAGTGTGAATAAATTACGTTTTTGATGTTATGTTTAGCTACTTTACTGTTGTTCAGTATGGAACTTTTGTTAACGTTAACCATTTATTCCCTGTTTAAGATTATTAGGTTTGTCGTTGTGGCGTTATATTCATAGTTCGATGATGCTAAGTAACCAGCTTTATTAATGTGGATAAAACTTTGTTAGTCCTTTATTGATTTGATCTTTGTATAAAGACCTTGATTTTTTATGCTATGTTTATCCAAAATGATACTCGAAATGTGTCTTGAATCAATAGATCAATAGATCAATAGATCAATAGATCAATAGATACAAGAGGGTGGCTGGATGGTGGTTTGATTTACTGATTTAGGGTATGTAAAACCGTTACAATTTTAGTTAAAAATTTGAACTTGAATCAATATGATCACTAGATCAATAGTCAATAGATACGACTGGTCAGGGAGTTGATTTGGTATGTAAACAATGACAATTTTAAGATAAAACAAATTTGACTTGATCAATAGATCAATAGATCAATAGATCACGATTGGGTAGGAGGGTGGGTTTATGGTAGTTTGATTTACTGATTTACTGATTTACTGATTTAGGGGTATGTAAACGTAAATTTGTAAGTTATAAACCAAAAAGAATAAGAAATTTTATTTATTTATTTATTTTTTATTATTTATTTATTTATTTATTTATTTATTATTTATTATTTATTTCTTAATGGTTATTAAAGAAATTAGTTTCAATCTTCAGATTAATAACATATATAAGACACCAATATTTGTTATACGATTGTTTTATTAACTCGGCCCGCAGCGGCTTCCAGCACCGGAGCGAGCAACTCCTCAAGATTCCTATACCAACTCTTTCTAGAAACTCAACTCTGAAACCTCTCACCAAATTTCATCTTCTACGAACATTTCGATTTTTAATGGGGTTGGGGTCCCCCCTTGGGGAGACGCCTTTGTTGAGTAACTTGTTATACGAAATAGGGTACGATCCCATCTAACCCACTCAAAATTTTAACCAATATCGATAAGTTCGGTGTCGGAGGTAGGCTGGCGTTCGAGTCGGAGCCAGAACTGATGCGAAGAAGAACCACGGCGTAAGCCAAAGCTCGGAGTGCGTAAAAAAAACGATTCCTTGCAGGAATCGTTTTTCGACACAGATT
>JABUQX010010547.1:25000-27500 GCA_015478945.1 Trachelipus rathkii
TTGCAAAGGTTTTAAGGTGATTTATATGATTTGATTGTTTTATAGAACTAGCGTCTATATTATATATTTTAAGCATATGCATTAGAGATAAGAATTCAGCAGTAAGTAACGAATCGGCTGAGGGATTACATCTGATACATATGAGAAATGTAGAGATGGCTTAAGAAGTATTAAAAGATGGTGTTATTAAACCATAGATAGCAATATATATATTATATATATATAATATATATAAATATATATATATATAGTTTATATATATTATATATATATAATATATATAATATATATATAATACTATATATATTTATATATATATATATATAATTGTATATATAATATATAAAACCGTTTAAAAAAATAACATTGTCATCATTAATAAAATATTAATCATGAAATCGGTATAAACAGTAAAGATAATCCAACATTTTCTAGCTTTAATTGGTGGTATGGCGGAAAGCAGCCGAGGCATCTCCAATTTTAGAGATATCCAATGGAAGGAGAATCCTGTCTATGGAATCTTCAGTGATATTTTTGTGTTGACTTTGACTTCTAAATGGCAGCAGAAAAAAATTATTTAACAAATACGAAATTTATTTACTATTATAAAGATATTTCTTTTATTTTACTATTTTTTTACACACACACACACACACACACACACACCACATATATTAGTATTATATATAATATATATATTATATATATTATATATATATATATATATATATTTATATATATATATATATATATATATATATATATATATAATATATTCTTTCTTCTTCTTCTTTCTTCTTCTTCTTCTTCATTTTCCATTCTTTTTTCCCAAGAATGGGAGTAGGTGCGCGACGGGCATCGAAAGAAAAAGCAGTAAGAGAAATGGAAACAGTCGAAAGAAAAGCCGCCTTACACCTCAGTCCATTTTAGTGAGAACTCATCGCAGTCAGAAAATCCACCCTAAAGCTTCACAGGACCGCAGGACCCTCACTATGGTAGATCGTCATTGTAAGGGTCATCCTATGGCCGCAGGTGGGCACACGCAATACCCCCTCATCCACCATTCACCTCCTGTTTACACTTTCTTCTCGCCTCTATCAAACTCAAATTTCTTCCTTCAAACATTCGTTAACTGACTCAATCCACTTTTTCTTCGGTCTCCACCGGTCGGTTCCAACACACTCGCCCATACATCCGCTAACAACTCGACTATCATATCATCCTTTCCATAGACAAACCATCTCAACATACTTTCATTTATTCTCTCATTTCCCCTTTCTTCACACACAACCACTTCTAATACGTTCATATCTCATTTTTTCAATTCTTCTCACACCTAGCATACCCCTAAGATTGTCCATCTGAACACATTGAACTTTTTAGATCTATACTTCTTATTCCAGACCATGTCTCACTACTATAGCAATAACAACGGTAAACAACCTACCTCATGTAAAACCTAGCACACTCAAGACTTAGTCCTTTTACATTCACCAACGATTCAATTCACCAGCCACCTTCCTGCATTCACACTTTCCTACTACCTCTGCATCGTCGTTCTTTCATCCACATATTACCTAATATTTTTAAACTCAGAACTTGTTCGTGCTCACCATCTAACATAACTTTCTCACTGAGGACTGCCTCACTCACAACCATAACCTTACTCTTATCCACGTTTAATCTTTCACGCCTCCTTTTCCCCACTGCAAATCTCTCTACATTGCCTCTCAACTCTCTTACAGATTAAACCACAAGAACAATCATCCGCATATAATAGGTTAGGCACCCCACTCTCTTCCATTTCCATCATTCTAACATCCATTTACTGCCATCCCCACCTCGAATTCTTTCATAACGCCATCATATACAAATTGAATAACCAAGGCGACATAACACAAACCCTGTCTACTTCGCGGTATTAATCTAACCCTCTCCATTGAACACCATTTATTCTTACTACAACGCTTTCACCTATCATCATACATACTTTATTTGATTCATTCAGAAGTCTACACCACACCATATATCCTACACTGCCATAAACCTTCCCTATTAACTCTACATAACCGCTTGTTTCAAATCCATAAAACCTAATACAATTTATTTTTTCTTCTCCCTCATTTTCTCAATCTTTGTTTCAATGTAAAGATTTGATCCACATCCTCTACACTCTAAACGCACTTGGTTCTTCACAATCAGTCTTCGTACTCGACCACTCTTTCGACGCAAAATTACCAGCATATACTTCTACAACACTCAATAAACTTATTCCTCCTATAATTTCTACAGTTGCCTTTTCTCTTACCCTTATATAAGGGTACTATTACCACTCTCCTCCAATCCTTGGAACTATAACCTCTATAAACGCTTTATTAAACTCCAAATCCAATCAATCACCATCTCGACTCCGTTCTTGATCATTTCAGCCAGTAATTTCAATCTATAACCTGCAGATTTACATTCTTCAACTTTTTCACTCTACACATTACCTCTCTTT
>JABUQX010010549.1:0-22500 GCA_015478945.1 Trachelipus rathkii
GAGAAGAGATGGTTTAGTACTTCTTTCCTTCCTGTTTTTTTTTTTTTCTCTTTTTTTTGTTTTTTTTGTTTTTTTCCTTTGTTGTGGCTTGCCATCTGGGTTTTTATGTCTTACTGTGGTAGACAAATGTGGATAGTATGTTATAAGGTATATGGAATTATCGATTCTGATTGGTTTATTAATGGATCGGAGGCAGCTCCTACATTGGTTTATGTACTGGTCCTTATCCTTTTTTTTTTGTTTTTTTTTTTTTTTTTTTTTTTTTTTTTTCCCTTTCTATAACACTTTTTTATTTTTCAAGCTAAAAGGTCGAATAAAGTATTGATTAGTATGTTTTGAGGTATGCGAGTCGATTCCCGCTTGCGTTTAAGCCGGTAGGATGAACCGTAACGGTTTTAGAACTCATCAACATGCATTTTGTGGTGGCCGGCTTACCCTTCATCTAAAAACATATCATGACGGGTGTCAAACAGTAGTCAAACGTCCCAAAAATGAGATTCCGTGGTTACTTTCCGAACGCCATGTCCCATGGCCCCAGCGTGGGGTCATATATATTTTGGGTTATTCGACATCAAATGAATCCAAAGCCATACCCTAGCAACGGAGGGTGTTCGAGGACATGTATCCCTTCAAACTTGGCATGCTTTCTTTATACTGGATAACAATAGTTGTATCCCAATGTTTCATGGCGCTACGCCCATGTGGGAGGGGGGTACTGGTCCCCAAAACTAAAAATGGACTTATTAGAAGGCTGAAATTTGGTGAGCCGTTAAAAGAGAAAAATGAATGAAATAGAGTGCCGATGTTAAAAATTAAATGGCGAAGCATATGGGCCGGAGCCGGAGGCGATTGCGGGGGGCTAGATTGGAAAAACATAAGACAACATACCTAAATAGCAACGGGTAAGATTTAGATGAACATCGTAATTCCCTTAAATTTGGCATGAACTGCTTTTATAAGGGGTATACATAGTATAGACGCTGTAATCGTGGCGTACGCATATAGGAAAGGGGGGTGCTGGCTCCCCAAAATTAAAAATGGACATAAAAGGCTGAATTGGTGAGCGGTTAGAAGAAGAATGAATGAAATAGAATTCCGTTATGTAAATTAAGTTGGCGAAACCTTTTTTCAGGTATCAGTGACCCGATGCGGAGCCAGATGGAAAAACCTAAGAAATAAGACTTACATAAACGCAATTTTGGAAAGTGGTTAGAAGAAAATGAATGAATGAATTAGAGTACTCGAGGATAAGTTAAGTACCGGCTCAAATCAGTCGGTGCTATGCTGTGCGGTGAAACAATTAACAAACATGTTCTAAACACCCTAATATTAGGATAAATGAGGGTGTCTTTACCTATGTTTTCAATGGTGTAGAACTATTTTTGAGGGTTTCATAACCATATTGAAGGGGAGGATCCAATGTTGGCTGGGGCTTGGTCCCATTTTCCAGCCCCCACCTTAAAAATGACCATAACAATTCGAATTTTATAGGCGATTTTGACTATATAAACACCAAAATGTAGCTTTTTTGTCCTCTAAAACGTTGTTTTCTGGTGTTTTTCTGTGACTGTAGTCATTCTTTCAGAATTTTCAAATTTTCAAAATCCATGTTTTTGACAATTTTCATATCAACTTTCAGAATTTTTTGGAAATGACTTCAAACTTGAAATATGCATAGATTGGTCCATTACCTACAATAATTACATAGAACATTTTCGATTTTTTTGAGTTCTGTGCTCAGCGTTGTCCAATTTCCAAACCCATTTTTTTTTAATTTGAAAGTGAAAAATTGAATTTTTTTTTCTACTCATCCGATCAACATCAAATTTTCAGGGCTTGTACAATCGGGCAAGATGCATCTTTTTTACTTAGATAATTTTTATGTATACTCAAAAGAAAATTTTTAAAAATTTAAAAAAAAATTTTTTGAAAATTTATTCCAAGATCAAATCCAAACCTATTGCATATACAAAGAAATTATCTAAGTAAAAAGATGCATCTTGCCCGATTGTACAAACCCTGAAAATTTGATGTTGATCGGATGAGTAGAAAAAAAATATTTCAATTTTTCACTTTTCAAATTAAAAAAAAATGGGTTTGGAAATTGGACAACGCTGAGCACAAAAATCAAAATATCGAAAAATCATCTGTGCTAATTGTTGGTAATGGACCATTCTATGCATATTTTAAGTTTGAAGTCATTTCCCAAAAAATTCTGAAAGTTGATATGAAAATTGTCAAAAACATGGATTTTGAAAATTTGAAAATTCTGAAAGAATGACTACAGTCACAGAAAAACACCAGAAAACAACGTTTTAGAGGGCAAAAAAAGCTACATTTTGGTGTTTATATAGTCAAAATCGGCTGAAAATTCCGAATTTTATGTCCATTTTTAGGTGGGAGTGAAATGGGGACCAGCCCCAGCCAACATTGAATCCTCCCCTGAAATGAGTTTGAGGGTTCCCCCCAGGAGGGGGGCCCCCTCCTGAAAAAAAGAAGAAAAACACAAAAGAACGAAGGAAGAATGGAGGAAAGAAAAAGAAAAGAATTAAAAAGAAGTCTCGTATGATTGATCAAATGAGTGATTGTAAGTGTTGGTACCGACACCGGTGGGGGGCCGGTGAGGCGCAGAGTTAGTAAACATGTACTTAACACCCTGATATTGGTATGCCTATATGTTTCCAATTACGTAGAATATGAATAACATAGTTTCAGCACTCGCAAATGAGTCTGAGGACCCCCCCTTAAGGGGTTCCTACTGAAAAAAGAAGAAAAGTGTAGAGAATGGCATACCAGATAAAGATGAAGGAGGGCATAAGAAGAATGGAAAAGAAGAAGAAGAAGAAGAAGAAGAAGAAGAAGAAGAAGAAAGGAGAAGAAGAAGAAGAAGAAGAAGAAGAAGAAGAAGAAGAAGAAGAAGAAGAAGAAGAAGAAGAAGAAGAAGAAGAAGAAGAAGAAGAAGAAGTCTCATATGGAAGAGTAACTGCGTCAATGTTTGCACCGGTGCTAAAGCCGAAGGCGGAGCCGGTGCTGGAGTTGGAGACAGAACCAAAACACAGACTGCAAATCTATGGAAATTGGATTAACAAGGAAAGAAAAAAAGTCTCATGTGTCGGTGTAAAAGAGTCAAGACACGAACCAGTACCGGATGCCGGTGCTGGTTCAGATGATGGTGTGGAACTAGGATAGTAAAAGTTGTTTTAATAATAATATTGGTCTCCTTATATGGGTTATCGATACCATCGAACATAAATAACAGTTTCAGAACTCTCAATGAGAACCACGAGACCCCAACAGGGATCCCCCGAAATTTTTTATTTTTTATTTTTAGAAAAAAAAAATCTGTTTCATTAATAAAGTTTCTTGAAAAACATTTCATTTAAAAGAAAATCTGTTTCATTATTAAAGTTTTCTGAAAAAAAATGTTTTTTTGAAAAAACATTTTGTTTTTGTGAAAAAAAACTTATGTTTCTACTAAAAGTTGTAAATTTTTTTAATAAAGCATGTTTTTTATCGACCTAAAAGCAGTAGCGCAAACAGCCCCTAGGGAAGCCTCCTTCCCCTTCGGTATTTCTGTATTGTTTCCCAGATTGACTGCTTTACATCATATTTGGACGTATTTTGCTGTACAGATACGTCGTAATAATTAGTTCTTGTGTCATAAACACAAAATAAAAATAAGTTCTTATGTATGAATAACATAATAATACTAATAATAATAATAATAGATAATAATAATAATAATAATAATAATAATAATAATAATAATAATAATAATAATATAAATTTAATCAATAATAATTAATAATAATGAAATTTTATTATTATTTATTATTATTATTATATTATTATTATTATTATTATTATTTTTATTATTATTATTATTATTATATTATTATTATTATTATTATTATTATTAAAACATTTGTTTTTTGCTTAATTTTCATTCTTTTTAAATAAAAAAATATGCCAATTAAGTCATTAGAATCTTAGATAAAAACTCTAATCAACCAACATATACCACCCGCCCAATACCATGAACGAATCCATTGATTAGGCGACTAAAGTCATAATTTAGTGATTAAAGTCCTAATTAAAATTAAATAACATAACAACGTAACATAAAAATGTTTCATTTTTTTAAAATATCATCTATAAGTGATTAAAGTCATATTTAAGTACCAATGCTGCACAAACAGCATTACAGTAAAAAAACTTATATTTGTATGATTACAAACATAAACTTTATTAAAATATTTTATTCTTTTTGTATTTATAACATAAAAATAACATGTGTTACACACCCTTACCTATGAATTAAACTGCTAGTAATTAACAATTCATTGTCATATGCCTTTTAAAACTAACTTCAGCCATAATAATTAGCAGATTATTTGCTTTTTCCACATACTCTAAACATATCAGTAATTATTTTCACTATCATAGGAATTTTAACAAACGTTACAAAATTAATCATAAGCTAACTATCTATCACTCTGTTCGACGAATAGATGTTAACATAGCAAAGTTTGAAATCAGTAAAGCCAACATAGCATTTACCTGAATGCAGAGTCAAATTGGAGATGGAGAGAGTAGTAAGTAGTAAGTAGTAGTAAGTAGTATAGTAAGTAGTAAGTAGTAGTAAGTAGTAGTAGATGGTAGAAACACCGAAGGATTTTCATCATTAAATAAATGTCGAGAAAAATTTTCTTACACATATACATTTATACATATATTTTATTACTCGTTTTCTTAACTTCGAACCTGTTGCTTTAAACAATATCCTTTTATGTTGTAAACATTTTTAGCAGTTAAATTGGATTCCGTTTGCATCAATTTAAATATTTTTTCATTTTCCAAAGAAAACACTTTTTTATTTTATTTTTTAAACATTAACTAATAATATTTTCGAGTAACACCATGCTTCTTTTAACGGCTGAACATTTAAATGTCTCAATTTCATCTGTAAACTTGAACTATTATATTTTTCAATTTTTGGTTTTAAAGTTTTTACTGATTTTTTTAGTAAAATATCATTTACATCAATGGATCAATGAATCATACGCTAATCATTCACATATACCATCCCTTCCCGAATCACCGTGACCCATTGGATTAAGCGATTACGTCATGTATATGTTCTAACCTTCATAATATAAAACCGAAGCATTTTTAAATATTGCATAAAATTGGTAAAAACATTTATGTTTAGCACCCAATGGTATTGTCTATTAAAAATATCGACTATAAGAGATTAAAGGCATATTTAAATGTCAATGAGATACAATCGTTACATAAAAATAAGGTCTTTTATATGATTACAACATAAATTTTAGTTTTTTAATGTTTTTAACGTATCTAACATACCTAATGTACGCATAATTCGCTAACATTAACAAAACTTTCAACACTGTCCCCATAGTAAGCATCACCTTACAAACTTAAACTATTTCCACTTTTCCATCAAATTCAGTTATTTTTACATTATCATACTAATATTTAACAAAACGTAGCAAATATTTAACATAACCTAACAAAACTATAACACCAACTACCAAAGTTATTTCATGTTTTACTTTATAAACAAAACGACATTGCCAAATCATCGATACAACCGCTATTCATCAAATTTCAACAGATTAGAATAAAAACGCTGTCACGAACAAGGATGTGTCATTATATATCCAAATATCATACCAAGACCATATGTAACCTAATGACGTAACTTAGCGGTTCGTAACTAACATATGATTCTATGAATAATTACCAATGTCTCTCAAGTACCAAGCTATTCATTTCTGTTAACATAAAATTACATTCCCAACGTAACAAAGTAACTTAGCATGCAAAACTTTAGTCGATATACCCTACCAAGAGTGAACATTGCCAACATATCTAACATTTACAAATGTGCTATAACCTACCACAGATACCAACATTTGGAACTATGAATATGCCATTAACATTTGGAACTATGAATAAGTTCTCAACCTATCCAATCATCACACAGCAAAACTCAACCTATCCTGTTTTTCCATCATATCATCAGCATTTAAAACAGTATTATCTAAACAATTTCCCTTAACAAGTATATCCTACCTATCAAATTAATACAAGCATCTTGAAACTATGAAATGAGGCAATCTTCATCAAAGTGTCTCACATATCAAATATAACATCATGTTGAACTACGAATTAACGTTGACATTAACAAAATTCTCTACCGAATCTAACATTATTCAGCAAAAACTTAACCTATGCCCCGTTTCTAACACATCATAACCAGTTAACACAGTAATATCTAACAAAACTTATAATTTTCTAACAAAGCCAGTATAACCTAACAGATCTAAACACCCTGAACTACGAATAAAATGCTTAAATTAACAATGTGTCCAACCTATCAAAGACACGATATTTTTCACATTTACATTTTTTCATTTACGTTAAATAATAAATTTAACGTAAGTAAAGTTACGTACCCATGTCAAAATAGTACATAACTCTAATCATTTCCTTCAAAAATATCCCATACACCTTTACAAACTAGCCGGCTTAACAATACTAGGGTTATTCGAACTTACTAACACCGCTATGTTACTTAAACATATTATCGAACTCACGCCAACTTAGTACATAACTTATTCCCTTTCGAAGAAGGCTAGCATACCCACCTAACACTCTATCATACCTAGCAATACTAACGTTAACCCAACTGTGCTACCCCGAGTCTTCTCCTTCACTCATTATACATCGGATACTAAAATTAATTTTCACTATGTAATAAAGTACCTAAAGGAACACATCTCCACCCGAGAGAAACCCCAAGGGGATTCACCCCTTGAAAGGGTGTGAATCCCCAGATGGGGATCACCCCCGAAGGGGGTGTAAGCGGGCATTACCCCTCCGAAGGAGAGGTAAGGCATCAGCCCTTCGGGCTGAGGCCTCAAAACCAGCTTAAGTTAAGTAAAAGCCGGATTTCTAATACTGGTTGTCGTCGGTCCACCTTCTTAATGCTTATTAGGGATTAAGTGGACGATCTGAGAGAGCGCGTCAGGCTAATCAGGCTAATGTCAACTATCCACCTTAACATTTTAGTGTCGAAAATCAAATTGGCGCTCACACCAATTGCTACAAGTTTTTGGAAGCATTGGAGAACATTTATACCTCTCTGTTTGATTGAGGGACTAGGTGAGATTGGTGTTCAAAAAGGGAATGAAACCTGAGGAGCAACAAAGCAAATACTTATCAAGGAGAGAGAGAGAGAGAGAGAGAGAGAGAGAGAGAGAGAGAGGGGGAGAGAGAGAAGAGAGAGAGAGAGAGAGAGAGAGAGAGAGAGAGAGAGAGAGAGAGAGAAGAGAGAGAGAAGAGAAGAGAAGAGAAAAGAGAGAGAGAGAGAGAGAGAGAGAGAGAGAGAGAGAGAGAGAGAGAGAGAGAGAGAGAGAGAGAGAGAGAGAGAGAGAGAGAGAGAGAGAGAGAGAGAGAGAGAGAGAGAGAGAGAATCTGCAAAACCTCAAGGACGTTATGAAGGTTATAAGACATCCATTTTGAATCGAATAAAAAAAACATAATGAAAAATAATAATGTGTTAACGGGGTGGTAGTACCCGGAACTCGAAAAAGCCCACCATCAAGGATCAAAAAGAGGCATATCAAGAGCATGACCATAAGAAAATAAAAACATGAAAATATGGATAGTTAGAAGCCACATAATGCTGTCCCAGTCAAAAGGATTACGGTTGCTATTCGCTTTGAATGGTTGGTCTTAGATTTAAATTTTTACTATGCCAATAAATAACCCAACTTCATAATTGCACATGCAGCAAGCATTTTATCAAACTAAATTCTTAACCATGCGTTCTGACACTGAGGTCCGCAGGACGATTTAAGGGGGTACTTAGATAACTAATAAAATTCTATTGTAATGCAAACAAAAATCAGAAGTGATCTACAATTTGAAATGAGTTTGCGGTGCTTACTATATCTGCATCGGCTGTCGAAAAGGCTTAATTTGATGGGTGAAAATTGTTTAAATGTCTTTTTCAAATTGAAAATAGGGTTGGCTTTATATGTCGTCTGTTCTTATAGGAGCTTTGCATATTGCTTTACAAAATTGTTTTTTTTCTTGAATTATTGAAAATTGTATTTACTATTGAGCAGGATTGGGACAATTTAAATCAAATGATTAAAATCAATTGAGCATTTTATGATCCGTTTCTTTTTGTTTTTTTTTCTTTAAATTGACCATGGTATTTTCACGTCCTTTTTGACATCTTACTACTTCTTATGAGGCTGTTACTTCTGAGTGGTTGGGCTCCTCTCACACTGATGCAGGCGAGGAAGAGGCCAAAACATTCAGTATTCTCAACGATCTGGAACAGGTAACTAAGGAACATACATATTCCAGATCGACCTAACCAAATCTTGAACCGGCTTTGATTATGTTTTCACCAACTTACGCCTCGTTATAAATACACCATTTTTCCTCCTATTTGTAACTCTGACCACAATCTTGTAGCTCTTACTTATAATACTTTCTCTCTAGCCGCTCCACCATGTCCTAAACGTAATTTCCGGTGCTTTAATCTGGCTAGTTGCGGGGGCATTGCGTCGTTTTTTTGCTAACTACTCTTGGAATGAATCCTGCTTTGACTCGGAGGATGCTTCGATCACCACTGAAAAGGTAGGGCCGTAATCATCGATGGGATGAGCAGGTTCATTCTATCTTCAACTAAATCTTTTTCCCCTCAAAATCCATGGTTAGATGGAGCTTGTTCTCGCGCCATTCAGGAGAGAGAGACATTGCTTATCGGGTATGGAAAAACTCACGTTCTCCTATCATTCCTACTAATTTTCATTCTGTTCGGAATCGTTGCAGGGATACTATTCGACAGGCTAAGCCCGCTTTTACTAAAAGAAAGTGCATTAACCTGCTTGGTTCTCCTACTGATTAAAATTTCTGGCCTCTTGCCAAAATCATTTCTAGCAACTTTTGTAAATCTGCCTTTCCTCCCCTTATTCGCTTTGCGGGTCTGTAGCTAACTCTCCTTCTGAAAGACCAATCTCTTCGGCCTCCATTTTTTCATCTAATTCTACCCTGAACGATTCTGGCATCCCTCCTCCTCTCAGGTTTTCCATGTCTTTACCTAGGATTACACATGATCGGATGCATAAGATCCTGAGATCTATGAACGCCAGGAAGGCTAGTGGCCCGGATGGCATTCCTCCCCGTGTTTTGAGGGAGTGCGCTTCTGAGCCTTCACCTGTCTTCGTTCAACTCTATTCTCTATGTCTAAATACTAATACTTTTCCTCAGTGCTGGAAGGCCGCATGCGTCCAACCAATCCAAAAAAAAGGCACCCGCTCTGATCCTTCAAGTTACCGCCATATAGCTCTCACTTGTATTCTATCTAAATTCTTTGAAAATCTTCTTAACTCTCATTTCCTGGATCACCTGAAGTCTCATTCCCTTCTTTCATATCATCAGTATGGCTTTCGACGCTCGAGGTCAACTGGTGACATACTTTCCTATCTGATTTATGGTCTTCTTCCTTTAGCGAGTATTGGGAGTCTTGCGTGGTGGCGCTTGACATATCCAAAGCTTTTGACGTCGGGTATGGCACGCGTCACTGTTCCCATCCCTTTGATTACATCTTTTCTAATTTGCTTAGTCTTGTCTAGTTTTCTCCGATCGCTCCATATCAGCACTCACTGATGGAGCGTCCTCTTCCTCACTGGTGCTCCTCGATTTTCTGTTCTATCTCTAATTTTATTCCTACTTTTCATCAACGGTCTCCTCAGCTGTACTTCTAACTCTAGTCACTCTTCTGCCGATGACTCGACTCTCCATTCTTCCACTCATTTCAAATCTGATCCCTCTTTTGCATCTAGAGTTGCCTCTTGTCTTCAGCTTTCCGATTCTATTCTTACCTATCTGGATGGGATTTCCCGGTGGGGTCCCAAATCTTTTAAAATAAAAACTCAACTTCTTTACATCTCCCTCTCAAAAACACCTCCCAACTTAACTATTTCCTTCGACGGCTCTAACACTCTCACCTGTGACATAACATAAAACATTTCTTGGTCTGAAACATAAACAGCAAATGTTCTTGGAAACGCTCATATTAACAAATGGTAGTTAAGGTGGCTTCAAAGAAGTGTTTGGGAGTTCCTGTTCAGGTTGCGCGGGAATTTTTTTCCTCTGAACAGTTACTTGTGTTATATAAGGGCCTTATTCGCCTCACATATGGGGGGCTCCGGTCCCACCCTTCTATTGGAAAGGGTTGAGTCTAAGGCTAAGAGACTAATAAACTGTCCCTTCTTTCAAACTCCCTTGACCCTATAGGCCTCTATCTCTGCGACGTGACGTTCGCGCACTATCTCTTTTTTTATAGGTTTTACAACGGCAAATGCTCGGGAAGTTGACCTCATGCCTTCCTCCACCCTTGTGTGCCCACGTAGCACAAGAGGTGCCTTGCTCTCGCATGAATTTTGTGCGAGTGAAAATCCCAGACTTGCTCGTTGTGGTGCCTCTTTCTTTCCAGCTACTTCTGTTCTTTGGAACTTTTTGCCTTCTTCTGTTTTTCCAACTGTATTTGATCTTCCTCTCTTTAAAGCCCGTCTGCGCTCACCTGAGAGATTTGCGTTAGGCTTGGGTGGGTTTTTCTATTTTATTTTTTACCCCCTCCTTGAAAAGGGCCCGCCCCGTGAGTGGTGGTGAACTGTAGAAAAAAAAGTGATTTAACTTCACCGTTTTCGCAATAGATAGTTAGAAGTCACAAGGGCCCTATCAAAACTGTCACAGTTAAAGAACGGAAAAGTTGCCATTCACTATGAATGGCTCGTCCCATATTTAAATTTTCATCAAGAAAATAATCAATTTAGTCCCACAATTATACATGCAACATACAGTTTATTAAGACAAACTTTAAACAATTATGTCAACTAGGTAGACGTGCAAAACTAAATCACCAATACCACAAAGGATTTTCAAAATATTCGCTAGAATACGTGGGTTTTAAAAGCCGAGTAAATCAAACTGTACCTTGATCATCTATAAACTGATCAAAGCTCTTCTTAAATGTTAAAAGAGAATCACAATCAACATCCTGCGGTAAATCATTCCAAAAACTAACTATTGTTAGTGAAAAATACTTTCTCACATTTAGGTGGCACAGGAAAAATTGAAAAAAAAACAATTAAAATTTTGAATATATTTTGAAATTGCCATAAACCCATAATTCATACATATACAGTATACTAATCAACGATTTTTCAATTTAACGTGCTCTTCATCAAGGTATACTATGGTTTTACTCGGCTTTTAAATAAATTAAATAACCTCCTTTGCTCGTGTAAACTACATTTCGATTTATTATATCTAGTATCTTAGCTCTCTATTCCTTGCTTCCAAAACTGTTAGCCACTTTCAGATTACTACTACTAATCACGCCCAAATGTCCTGTATCATCGTACCCACATTACAATCACGTTTGCCGTGGAACACGTGTTACACTCTACATCACCTGTTCACATTTAAATCATCATTACATCGTAACATTATGAATACAAACTAATAACCTAGAACAGAGGATCATATAATATAAAACCAGAGAATAGGTTGTTAAAATTCTGTCAACTCACTACTGCTGATAAAGTCATGTTTTTTAAAAATAGTTTTCAAATGTTTCGTTAGCTCTAAAATTTTATCTTGTAGGAACGGCATCATCCTTCAAAGATTGGATTTTACAATAGACTTAAAGATACGTTCGTTAAAGCTACGGTAAGTAAAGTTAAGATCGTAACTTAGAAGTTTTTTTGTACTTATGTGGTGGTATGGCCAGTTGTATCAGTATGCATGGGAACATATGCACAAGTTTGTTTCAAAGACGGGTTTATGCAGTGGGTGAGATTGTCATTTACGTTTTGTTGGTCAATATCCCAAATCATGATATTAAGAATTTTTCAAGCTAATAATCAACATCAATCCTAAAATACCTGCAATATGTATTTGAATTAAGTTTTTCGATTTTTAATCTTCCAATTCAATTGTAATTAACGAACCAAAATATTATATTCCTAATGGCGAGTCACGAGAGGCGGAGAATTTTAAAGTACATCACACAAATAGTTAGCATCTGATTGTGCTGATCTTGAAAATCAGAAGTATTCATAAAAGGATCAGGTCAAATTGCGAATAGAGACCACCTCATTTCTAGTCGTTCTAACTTACCATTCTTCTTTTGCGTTCAAAGCAATGTCATTTCTCTATGTAAATATTATCGATCTCCTTAGTACTAAAAACTGTAGGTAGTGCTCCCTTTCAAGCAGCTTAACTTGCAACAGTCTTTCATGGCCTTTAATCATCCAGTTTATAGAGTGACTTCTACTATAATTACCGAAATAATTGCTTTGACACCTGGGACGACTGTCTGTCATTACAAGGAGACATTGTGATCACGCACTTAATATGCACGGTCATAAAACCTACATTTCAAAATTAATGGCTTGGTTTAGCTTTTTCTCGATATTTAAAAGGGCTTTCAATTTATCCAGGTATCACTTTCATACTGCATTACTCTTCCGTTTTAGTTATACCCTTAAACAACCTTATTTTTTTAAGCTTTCTAGTTTGGCTTGACATCCTTTAGAAAGGTTTAAATAATTGTTCAATTTTAGTTATACTACTCACATCTCATGCTTATTCCTCGTGATGTGAACGGGTAAACTTAAAATATTTTCTAAAAAGAAAATATTCCAATTTTCAAAAGAATTTTTTAAGGGTAACATTAAATAAAAAACTTTTTAGAAAAATATAATAGAAAAATATTATATACTTACACCTACATAACAATTTCAAGTATAGCAAACTTTTTAAAAGTTCCTATTAATAACACTCATTCTATTTTTAAAATTACTTGAACTTTGGAAGTTTCCAAAAAATTTGTCAAAGCCCAAATATTTTTTTAAATTTGATTCTATTACATTAATTAGGTTTTGGGGGTTTGATATTTTTTCAATAACTTCAGAAATAAGTTATAAAAAATGAAATAGAAAAACTTTTTAAATTCTGGATTGGAGGTGCATATTACATAAGATTATTCAAAAAGTACTTAATTTCCTAAAAGATGACAATCCAGTTCTATTTTCATACAACCCTTGATTAACAATATGACATTTTGATAGCGAAACACATAGGTGTAACTTGGGGGGTGGACCAGTGGGGTATGGCTCCACTCAAAAATTTATTTAGGTAATAAACATTTCAAAAGCCTTACTGAAATTCTCAGATAATGGGGCCATGGCCAAATTCCAAAGTTAAGTTAATGGTAAAACATATTACTATACATTTTCTAACCAAATTTTAAATTAGTTTGAAGGTTGGTATAAAGAATGCAAAAAACAAATATACAGATAAACAGGTATATTAGTTTATTCACATATTAATAAGTGTTCCTCTGACCAGTCTTTTTGGTTCTGAATCTGGTGACATCATGGGGTCATGTTTTCTTTTGTGGAGACCTTTTCTTTCAAGTTGTTTTTCAATTATTCGCGCATTATTGGCATAAGAATCAGCAACCTCTCTCTGAAAGGAAAATAAAGAAAATTAAGATTATCTTTCTTTCTTTATCCTCCCTTTATTTCCCACCCGATGTGGGGTTGGGTGTGTAACACACACGGAAATAGGAGAGTTAAGTAAAAGTGTCTGACGTACTTCGAAAGGAAAGCGCCCCCGAGAGAGAGAGAGAGAGAGAGACGAGAGAGAGAGAGAAGAGAGAAGAGAGAGAGAGAGAGAAGAGGAGAGAGGGAGAGAGAGAGAGAGAGAGAGAGAGAGGAAGGGAGAGAGAGAAGAGAGAGAGAGAGACGAGAGAGAGAGAGAGAGAGAGAGAGATGAAGAGAGAGAGAGAGAGAGAGAGATTGAAGAAAAGAGAGAAAAAGGAGAGAAGAAAGAGAAAGAGAGAAAGATGAGAAAAAGAGAGAAAGAGAGAAAGGAGAGAGAGAAAGAGAGAGAGAGAGAGAGAAGAGAGAGAGAGAGAGAGAGAGAGAGAGAGAGAGAGAGAGAAGAACGATGAGCGAGCGTGAGAGGGAGAGGAGAGAGATAGAGAGATAGGGAAGGGAGAGAGAGAGAGAGAGAGAGAGAGGAGAGAGAGGAGAGAGGAGAGAGAGAGAGAAGAGAGAGAAGAGAGAGAGAGAAAGAAGAGGAGAGAGAGAGAGAGAGAGGGAGAAGAGGAGAGAGAGAAAGAGAGAGGGAGAGGAGTGAGAGAGAAGGGGAGAGGGAGGGAGAGAGAAGAGAGAGAGAGAGAGAGAGAGAGGGAGAGGGAGAGGAGAGAGGGAGAGAGGGAGAGAAGAGAGGAGAGAGAGAGGAGAGAGAGAGAGAGCGAGAGAGAGAGAGAGAGAGGAGAGGAGAGAGAAGCGAGAGATGAAGAAGAGAGAGAGAGAAGAGAGAGAGAGAGAGAGAGAGAGAGAGAGAGAGAGAGAAGGAGAGAGAGACGAGGAGGAGAGGAGAGATGAGAGAGAGAGAGAGAGAGAGAGAGGAGAGGAGAAGAAGAGAGAAGAGAGAAGAGAGAGAGATGGAAGAGAGAGAATGAGGAGAGAAGATAAGAAGAGAGAGAGAGAGAGAGAGAGAGAGAGAGAGCGCAATATTTATTAACTTTTTTCAAAATGAAAGGTTTCTATTTTCCATGGGAAATTTTTGAGTATATTTGCAAAAGAAAATTTGGACCATAAATTCCTTAATTTTCATGGATTTGCATCAAATAAAGAGCAATGATGATTTTTAATGCTTTTCTTTAGGTATGAGTATCTTATTTACCTTTAAAAAGATTGAGGAATGTAAAAGATGATGAAACGATGTTTATTCATGGAAGGAAAAATGAAGAGGATTACTTGCCCTTTTTTTTAAGTGTTTTTTATTTTGTGTTACTATGTGGCGTCGGGATGTTGAGCTCTTATGTGAGCTATTATTTGTTTATAGTGAAAGTGTTGTCATGGGTCTTAATTTCTTTCTTTCCAGTATATAAGCGTTTAACAGTAAAGAAATAAGGGTTAGAAGAGTAAAGGTTAATAGGGTCTGGAACTGGATGTATCGTAGTCAAAAGGGTTAAGGAATAAATAGAGATTATTGACGTACCTAAAGTTATTAAAGGATTATTCTTTGGAAAAACGGAAATTGGAAATAAAAAGCCCGCCCCTCAAGAATTCTTGGGAATTAGGCTTTCTGTATATTAACTTCTTATATAATCCTATCCTATAACCATATTTAAATACATACAAATATATAAGCATTATAGTTACGTGCTGTAACTAACTTAAAGAATAAAGTTTTATTTCATCTTAATTCAGTTCAAGTTAGAAGTCTGCAAGAGCTGTGTAGAAGTGAAAAATTTGATTTGGACCATAAATTCCTTAATTTTCATGGATTTGCATCAAATAAAGAGCAAGATGCAGCATTAGGCAAACTCTAAAACGTCGATTTATATTTCTTTTAAAGAAAAACTATGTACGCGCCATTTTTGAGCGCCAGGGGGGTGGGGTTGAAACTTCCGTCAAAATAACTTGACACTTGAACCATGATGGATAAATTATCTAAAAAAAAATCCTATTGAGATTTTTGATATCTACACCAAACCAGAAGGAACGTCAACCATGGCAACCTATGAAAATATATGTCTTTTTGCTGTAATTTTTTGTTCATCCGATCAATAAGAAATCTTTAGAGCATGTATAATTGAGAGAGGTTCAACTTTCAAAATGGTAGGGAATATGAATTTATCTTCAAATGAAGAAAATACAAAAAGTACTAATATAATTCAGAATAACCCTCGAAATCTACGCTTAAGGGCTAGGAAAAGCTGCATTTTTTATTTCTTTGATGAAAATCTGATAAAAATTAATGAATTTATTGTCCAAATTTCTCTTTGCAAACTGCCCTATAATTTTCCAAGGAAAAGTGAAACCTTCCAATTAGCGAGAACTTTTTCTAAGAAGAATTCAAAGAGTAACCATATTTCGAATCTGATAGTGGACTATTGCATTTAAGACTACGTAACTATGCAGCAAATACATCTCATTACTTTTACTCAAATTCTGAATTTGGTTTCAGTCTTTAAAAAAGAGAATATAGAGAGAAACAAATCCTTATAACTTTGATTCTAAAAGATAAATGGACAAACTATGGTTAACTTTGGTCGAATAGAGGACTTAGGCTATTAGCGTAAGGAAACAAACTAAACAAAATAAACTTACAGCTTCAATTTCATCTTCCTCTTCATCGATGGTGGAGACAGTAACCGAGGAGAATTTACCCATGTTTCTTGTGTGTCTTGTAATCATGACTTTGGCATCTTTGGTTCCTGTTTCTGTCACTTGTTCATTAACAGAGGCCCCTCCGCTACTCACCACTGAACCCTGCATTTAAAAAAAAAAAAAAAAAAAAAAAAAAAATAAATGAGGTACAAAATTTGCTACCATGATTATATAAATATTTTAACACAAAAATAAAATAAAATAAATACAAAGAATTTCAAAAGTTATGATAAAAGCTAAATAATATTTAGACACTCAAACCAGGGGGAAAAAAAATATTTTTTAAATTTTATCTCCTATTCTTTCATTAAGTTTTAGCGAGGGAAAATTGTTTTTAACCATAGCTAATCATTCATGCAAATATTAATTTTATTTCAAGAAATAAATAAATGAAGTTGTGAATAATTATGATAGCTATAGTCCAAGAAAGCCGGTCTATTATAAAACAAATCAAACTTAAACACTAACCAACAATGTATATATGAAAAATATACTAAGCTAATGGCAGTTTCTGTAGTAACTTTCAAGCATATTAAAATATTTAATAAATATCATACTACTTAGATAAGTTAATTATATAAAGATTAAAAATTTAATTTAGATTTGTATATTTATACTAGTAAGTACCGGAGCGCTCCTAGCTCAGAGGTAGAGCACTCACCTAGCAAGCGAGAGGGGCCAGGTTAGAGACTGAGTGGAGCGAGAGAATGTGAGCTATTTTTTTTCCAACTTTGCTACGTTAATGAGTACATTTAATGAGTAAATTGTTAGCGTGCTTTGCCACTAATCGGAAAGCTTTCCGGCATCCGAGACAAGCATGGCCGGCCAGCCAGCGGATTATTCGTTAGGCCCATGCTTACCCAAGGACCTTTCTCAAGGGTCCGACTGACAGGACGCAAACCCTTCTGGGGCTCTTTTTTTTTTATAACCCAAGTACTACCAAAAAAACTGTTGCACACAAATAGTGGTCAAATAAAAACAAATAAGCAGCTCAATTTAAAATCTGAACGATATAATGCTCAAGGACTAATTTTTTAATATTATTTTTTGAGTTGATGTACAGGAGCACCACACACGGCTATATAGAAGGCTGCCACACTGGGTTGAATGATCAACTCCATGGATGTATCCTGGCTCACATATATTTTAAATGTCAAAGAAGATTTGGATGGCAAAATGAATATTCAATCAAAAATAAATAAAAAGCTAAATAAAAAGATTTCCTTTACGATAAAAAAAAATAATTAAATTTTAATCCAATATTTGCAAAGAATATTCACTTCTAGAAGATACAAGACAATAAAGTTACTGCTAAGTGGGAAGATTCAGATAAAATATAGGAAAACCTTTTAGGTTAGCGCACATAAAGTAGGAAATGCGACGGCGAATGGGGTACAGTTGGGGACAATCATGAAGATATCAAAATCTGCAGATGGGAGGAGGGTCCAGTGACATACATATAGTGGCTGAGAGTGATATTGGTGTGGTTCATACGGAGGCGTGCAGCAAGTATCCACCTCGTGTAAGCTTTCGTCGATGGGAGGAAGACCACTCACAATGTTCGGCTTTATATTTGTAAGTTTCACTCCCCGATGATCATGTAGTCTTGCCAACAAGATCGAAAGCAATGTCGTATACAGGATAGTAATCAGTTGATGGGAGGCGGCCTTGTCGAATGGCATCCGGGAGGTACCTGGAACAGCTCCGAAAAGAAGACGTGGCCATTTCATTGCCAGTTACTCCTACATGAGAGGGGGTTAAACATAGTATGATTTGTTTCTTACGGGAGTGGAGCAGCCGAAGAAATTGTTGTACGGCGGATACCATTGTTTTTTTTTAGAATAAGGGGTTTTAAGCACCTGGAGCGCGCTGAGGGAATCTGAATAAATGACATAAGAGTGGTCTTGGCTAAGGAATAGAATTCGAGAAAGGGCAATCATTATAGCCATTAATTCTGCCGTAAAAATTGAAGCATGAGAGGGAAGGGTATGGGAGAGGTTGTGGTCACGAAAGATAGCAGACGCACTCACATTGTATCCTGTTTTAGAGCCGTCAGTAAACACTGGAGTAAATTCACCGTGAACTGCGGAATGAGATAGGAGTGATGCCTTAACAAGGCAGCAGGGTGGTTAGATTTGGAGATAGAAGTCAGGACTCAGGACCAAGCAAATGATGGGAGCAGAGATTAGCCAAGGTGTATACCCTTCGTCGTAAGAGAAAGGCAGCACCTTTTCCAAGGGATGTTAAGGAAATTAAGGATGTTATAAACTGTGTTTGCAAATGGCCAGTAATTAGGATTCTGAGGTATCTCCCGCAAAATCGGTGTCAGAGCAGACGATATTGGGGTTTGAAAGCGAAGGTAACTTGTGCACATGATGTATTCCCTTCGAAGAGAGAGTGGCATAACATTGGATTCAACTTCAAGGCTCACCCGGGGGGACGATCGGAAGGCTCCAGGGGAGATACGGATCGTCTCATTTTGGATGGGGTCTAACAGGTGTAGAAGAGTTGGGGATGTCTGACCATATACTACACAGCCATAGTCCAGCTTCGATCGGATTAGGGCGATATAGAGACATAAAAGGGACTTACGATCAGCAGTCCCAAGATTTTGAGGCGAGATGACGTAATAGGTCAAGCACGCGATGACAGGTCGTTTTCAGGAGTTTAATATGCGGTCCATATGTTAAGTGGTCATCTAGAATGAGTCCTAGAAATTTGACCTGTGAAGTTACAGGAATGGGCGAACCATATAAGGTTAGGTTCGCGGGAAGAAGGTGGCAGGTTCTTCGATTCCCTTTTTCTTAAAAAGTACTGCTGAGGTTTTGGTAGGTGAGAAATGGAAGCCATGGGAGTTACCCATTGTGAAATATTCTCAATAGATAGTTGAAGTTATGCCGTTCGAAGAAAAGGCAGCCTCGTACCGGCTATATATAGCGCAACGTCATTAACATATAGAAAATTGATTGTGGTTGGGATAGAAGTTAACGATGTCATTAATAGAGAAGCAAATAGTAACACTTAGGACAACTACCCTGCGGAACGACCTTCATCCCAGAAAAAGGTAAAATAAAAAAGTTAAGGCTTGACAGAATAGGCGAGCGTGGGACGAGCATGAAGTTATGAGATAGTAGACAGTGAATAAACAGCGGGATTTTTGTATGGAAATCCCGAGGAAATGAGTTTAAAGGAGAACGCCCAGTTTTCTACGTTGTGGTCATAAAGCTCTTTCGAGATCAAAAAAGATACCAACGAACCATCCACCAGTTTGAGAAGGCTTCCCGGATGTCATGGTCCAGTTTTAAAAAAGGGATCCGCGGTTGAACGATTTTTGCAGAAACCAAACTGGAAGTTTGGAAAAGCTTGGCCGACTCTCCAGAACAGGGATAAGACAATCTGCTAAAGGGCATGATCCAATATTTGGCTGGGCCTGGTCCCCGTTTTCAGCCCCACCCTAAAAATGGACATAAATTCGATTATCAGCCGATTTTGACTATATAAACCCCAAAATGTAGCTTTTTTTCGCGCTCTAAACGTTTTTGTTTTCGCGGTGTTTTTCTGTGACCTGGTATCGATAACTTCAGAATTTTCAAATTGTTGTCTTTTTTTTTTTTTGACTATGTTTCATATCAACTTTCAGATTTTTTTGCGAAAGACTTCAAATTGAAATATGCATAGATGGGTCCATTACCTACAATATGCAATGATTAGTATTTTCGATTTTTAATGTTTTGTGCTCAGCGTTGTCCAATTTCCAAAACCCCCATTTTTTTTGAATTTGAAAAGTGAAAAATTGAGATAATTTTTTTTTTTACTCATCCGATCAACTATCAAATTTTCAGGCTTGGTATAGTCGGGCAGATGCATGCCTTTTTACTTTAAGATAAATTTTAATGTTGCCTCCACAGCAAAACTTAAAAAAAAAATTTCAAAAACTCCTTTTTTTTTTGAAAATTTGTTCCAAGAACAATCCAAACCTATTGCATATACAAAGAAATTATCTAAGTAAAAAGATGGCATGCTTGCCCGACATTACAAGCCCTGAAAATTTGATGTTGAATCGGATCAGTAGAAAAGAAAATATGTCATTTTTAACTTTCAAAATTCAAAAAAAAGTGGGGTTTGGAAATTGGACAACGCTGAGCACAAAACTAAAAAATTCGAAAATGTACAGTGCATATTGTAAGTAATGGACCCAATCTATGCATATTTCAAATTTTGAGGACATTTGCGCAAAAAAATCTGAAAGCTTGGAAGAGGAGAAAGAAAGACGATTAATTAGAGAAAACAGAAAATTATGAGAAGAATGACTATAGTTAAGAGAAAACCCAGAAAAAGAAGGTTTTTAGAGGACATAAAAAGATAAAATTTGATGATTAAATCGTCAAAATCGGCTGAAAAATTCCCGAATTTTATGTCCATTTTTAGATGCGGCTGAATGTGCCAACAAGCCCCAGACAAATTATATTATATCCAATAAGAACCAACCATCTTATTAAGTTAATTTTAGCAGGAATGGAAGGTTCTGCTTATTAATATTGATTGGTCACAAACTTCGGATCTTTCCTAGGTTTGGGAATAGGAATTACAAAAGCTGTAGTTTAAATAGATGGAAAAGAAGATTCGATCCAGATCCAGCAAAAACGATGATGCCGAGGGGTGAATATGACGAAGCATTATGTACAAAATCATGTCTGAGCCAAGGGCGCCGTCTTTGCTATTCGCCAGTGCAGTTTGATTCTCTGCAAGTGTAAAAAGACGGTTATAGGTACGTATGATCTTCCCCTTTCCCTGTTGAGAAGTCTGGCAGTGCAGTGTTAATTCTCAACTTTTTAAAGGCTTCCGGATAGCGAAAAGAACTCGAGTGACTAGCAAAACTATAACCTAATGCATCTGCAACAGCAGCAGGAGCAGAGATCGTGTCGGTTATATCAGACCCATAACGGAGGACTGTGAGTGAGGAGTTGTTGGAGCGACGAGATATTTTCTGTGAAACTTTTCACACTAAGGAAAAGGGAGTTGTGAAGTTGACAGTCGAAATATAAGTTCGAAGATATTGTTTTCGTGTTTGACGATTAATTCGCAGAGATCTCGCCGCAGTTGCTTTAAAAGTAATCATGTTTGGGGTGTGGTACAGGTACTTTTGTATTTCCTGTAGTTTCTTCTTCTTACAACCGGTTAGCTTGTGCGCACTCTTGGGACCACCAAGAGGTTGCCGACCGCCTGCCTGCGTTAGATATTAAACAAATGTCATTCAAAACGAATGTTTTTTGCCTTAACATAAGCCTTAAGTCTGTTGGGACAGCCGTCTACTGCAGCATGCACGGATTCCATAGGAAAAGTTCTTTACCACACCCGTTAGAGCTCGATTTAAAGAACCAATATTTGGGCATCTTGAACAGATACCCTCTAGAAATGCCCATACCTTGTAATTCAATTTCAAAGGATTAAGATTAATGGGGAACATTGTCCCTGAGCCAAGCTTGTTTATGTGCTGGTGGTGAATCCTGTTGAAAGGTCCATGGTTCATTTTGGAAGAGGTTCTAACATAGTGGTTTTACCAAACTTTCCAGAATGATTTGCTGATATATGGCTGCCGAGGTTTTAGCAACTTGTAAACAAAAATGGATATCTGTGACCCCATCGCAATTCACACCTGACCAAACTATCATAGAATCCAGATGATGACCTCTTTGGACACGCAGTACGAGATCCGTTTTTTTTTTTACAGGTAACCACCACTCATGGGCAAAGTACTTTTCAAGAAGGATTCCGGAATACAAATTAAATAAAAACAAAACATGAAAAACCAACCAATCCCAAGCCTAACTCACTAACACAAATCTCTGAAGTGAGGACAGACGGAGGCCTTAAAAAGAGGAAGATTAAATGCAACATGAAAAACAGATAAAGGTAGGGAGTTCCACAGAAGAGTGGTGGCTTGAAAGGAGCACCACAAAGAACAAACCTGGGGTTCCCAATATTTACACAGAATTTATGTGAAAGAAGGGCACTCCTTGTGCAACTTGGGCGAAGCAATTGAGGTGGAATGCGAGAGGTCATCTCCCTCGAACACCTGCTGTTGTAGTACCTATAGTTAAGAGATGGCCTTAGACTCAACCCTATCCAAAAGGGTGGAAATGGAGCCACCCATAATGTGCGAAAAGTACTCAATATAAGGGTGAATAAGACCCTT
>JABUQX010010549.1:27500-50000 GCA_015478945.1 Trachelipus rathkii
AACAAAGTTTATTTGGGAATAAGAATTTACAAATTGCTAGCAAGCGTTCATAGTTGGGTATGTTCCAGACTTTATCTTACTGAATATTCAAAGCTAATTCAAATAAGTATGTGGATCCAACAGTGAAATAGAAAACATTCACAACATTTTAAAATATTTGAATACTTTTCCTAACAAACCATATCCCAAACCCATTTTCTACACAATAACTTTTAAGATTAGATCAGACTGCAGCATTATAATTTTATTTTATAGTATAATTTTTTTCTTCATCGAAAATATTATAAACTTTCCTCGCAATAGTAACTGATTATTTGTTTTAAAAGGAAAAAGATGTTGCATAATGTCTTCAATATTTTTAAAAATAATTTGAATCAGACATCAAAATAATCGATGTAATATTTAAAATTTCTATAGGGTATATTTGAAATTTAAGAAATTAATACTTGGAACGATTATACAATGATTGTAAAATTTTGAAGCAAAACAAAAACCCGCAAAAAATTAATATTGAAAGTGATTGGTTTGGCCATACATACTATAGTGTATATGTATAGCCATATTAGAGTTACGAAGATATTGTTGCCACCCATACTCTGTTTATAAATAGATTTAGTATTACTAGTATAAATATATCTTTATAATGATTTTGGTGCAGTATTCTGGTCACACACACAATGCCACACACTATATTATATATATATATATATATATACTATATACTTATATTTATTTATAAATAAATATATGCAAATATCTTTGTGCCAATAAATAACTTTTATATATTTAGAACCTGTATATATATATATATATATATATATATATATAATATTATATATATATATATATATATATATATATATATATATATATATATATATAGTATATATATATATATATATATTATATATATATATATTATATATATAGCGACGGGGTAAGAATGTAAGGATTTGACTTTTAAGGTCATATCACTAAACGTTAATGTTACTGATATGTTCAATACATGAAAATATAAGGCTAATCTTGACAATATAATAGTTGTTCCTATAAAATTTATTTTCTTTACTACTTTAAAATTTTTTGATGGATAACATTTTCATTTTTTGTCCTTCTGGGTGAGAAATGAAAAACACAAGGGGGAAGAATGGAAAAAGCACTTTATTGCCAAAATAATTGTACATCATATAAGGGTAATATATAACATATAATATTATATATACATTATATATATATAATTTTATAAATTTTGTTCTAAGGGAAAAAATACCATTTTTCATTCTTACCCCCTATGGAAAAAATACCATTCTCCATTCTTACCCAAAAAACTAAAAAATTTTTTTTGGGGGTGAGAATGAAAATATAAGGGGGAAATGGAAAAAGCACTTTATTGCAAAATAATTGTACACAGGTAGGATATTATAACATAAATATATATAATAATATATGTATATTATATATATATAATATTATTTTAAATTTTTTGAAGGGAAAAAATGGAAGGGATAAAATGGAACAAAATACCCAATCCATTCTTACCCCAAAAAAAAAAAAATTTCTAGGTAAAAAAGCAGAGTATCCCCCATTATCCCCCAAATTTTTTTAGGGAAGTAATAGAAACTCAAGTGTTAATGTCAATTGGGGGTACCCCAAGCTTTCCAATTTTGCCCCGGTTTGGTTTCAAAACTCATTAGTTTTGGTCTGTAGACCTTTATTCCTTATTTAAATGTCTGAGTTGAAATCGAGATTTTCCCCCTCCATTTCTATAGCATGCTACTTTGTCAGGCACTACTTTTGCATAGTATATCAGAGTTAGATGATAATAATATATTTATTAGTATAAGAAATGAGCTAACACATAAAGGTTTTAAACTTTTCAAAATATCATATTTACCTTCAGTTGAAAATTGGATTAGCATTCTAACCCCCAATTTTGACGATTCCTCTTTTATCTGTCGGGCTATATATATATATATATATATATTATATATATATATATATATATATATATATATATATCTTTATTCTATATACACACACACACTATATATATATATATATATATATATATATATATATTACACACACACACTATATATATTATATATATATATATATATATCCTCCAGTGGCCAAAGGCCACAGGCCGACCAAATTCCACCAGCTGATGGAAATCAGAAAGGCAGAAATGTTTCCCTGATATAGTGTTTGAATGCATGCAAGTCAAAAGTAGTGTGTTCCAGACTTTATCCATGAAGCACATGTAAGATTGAGTCTGGGGTCAGGGTTGGACAGAAAAAGGTTGGGGCTGCGTAGAAAGGCATGTTACATTAGCTCTTATTGGAGAAGGTATGCAACTGGAGAGCATAGAAGAGCAGCGTGTGTTGTAATAGTGATGATAGAGAGTGACGCAACAATTCAACAGGCAGAAAAGAGACGAGAGTTAATGAGCAAAAAGAGTCCAAACAAAAATTCATGACTCTACCTTTTCAAGGAGAGATGTGTGAGTATAACCACCTCAGATGTATGAGGCTGCATTGAGGCTATACTCCAAAAAGAGGCAAAAGATACCCATAAAAAGAGCAAGCAACTGGGATGGAGTGAAGAGAAATTCTAAAGGCTCTGTAATGGAGGGGGGGGGGGGAGTCTCTATTCAACTAATATTATTTAATTTAATGCTTCCAAATGCAAAACAAAAAAGGGGAACTTTATTTCACTTAGTGGACACTTGATGGGCTGATATCTACTCAGGGAATTTAATATAAAAACAACTAAAGTTAGCTAAGATAGCTTAGAGCTAATAGGACTTAGGCTAACAGGGGGTAATTATATGGGACCCGGCTAGTTACCTCCAACCAACTTCTGAATCTTAATGAATCTAAATCTATTCCACATTAATATGGATTAATATTACAAATAACACAATGCTAATTATAAATAAAAATAAGTTACACAAAGGGAACTTAAAAGGTTGGTAAACTTTTACTATTATTTAATTAGATACTATTTTTGTACAAAATTACAAAAATAACTTTAAATAGGAAAACTGTTAATGATTCTTGATTATGTTTCAGGTAGTAATTTTCCAGAGCTGCTAACAGTGAATGGTGATTAACACTAAATCCTAAAGCAGGTGTGTTAGAAGGTTGTGTGTGATTAGGATGACATGCACAATGGTTTCTATACTTATATTATTACTGCAGTTGTTCTCAACAAGGGTCCTGAATACTAATGACTCTTATCAATGTAAACTGAGGATGTTTCACCCCAGCTATGAAATTTGAGGAATGGTGTCCTGGTGCTAAAAAATGGGGTTTCTAGGCCCTGATCTAAGACCTGGCACGAAAAGTGGGGTGTTTAGGCTTCGCAAATATGATGAATCTATTAGTTAATGACATTTCATTCTATCTAATTCATTTAAGTATTATTTTAAGAATCAATATTGTGTATTGAGTGACTCTCCGAGAATTAATGTAAGAGGCATTGTGTGTAATTCGAGATGAACTTACGCAGACTGCCACTCATCATTCTAGAGTCTCACTCAATTATTTTTATTAATAACCACTCGTATTGATTGAAGATGATAGACGTCCGTACGCGCGTAGAGTAGAGTAAAGTATCGCTGCATTCTAGTGTGAGTCTGAGGACCTTAATGAGAGAGGGTGATTATAGAGGGTTGAAGTCTAATGAACGTATTGTGCCCCGCACTAAAACCTAAGATGTAAATATGATGAATCTATTAGTTAATGACATTTCATTCTATCTAATTCATTTAAGTATTATTGAGTACATGACTCTTATAATTGTCTTGTAGTAGAGCTCGGCTTTTTTCTTCGTTTAAATATCACTAGCCACTTATATCTAGAGAACATAGATAGAATGAGGAGAGATATCTCATCTCACTAATCACTCTCTACAGTCTTTACGGTAATAATGAGTCTTCTCCACTCGTCGTGATAATTATTATATATATATATTACTTAACTCCTACACTGTAATTCTGACTACTTGCTGAGTCTGTGACTCACTATAATATATAATATAACTATTATAATTTAGCGACTATATAGTATTATAGGATTGAAATTTTGTGAGTTAGTGACATACACTACTCATATATATTAATTATATATTAATACCTCATATATACTTACACTTATGAATATAGTGGGTCGCTGTGAATACCCTATTGAGATGAGTTGGTGTGAGATATAATTGTAATAAATAAGTATATATAATATATATATATATATAATATATTATTAATGTCTACTAATATATAAAATTACATATTTGGAATCACTGTAAAAAGCATATTATATGTAATAATATGAAAGATATATATAATAGTAATAATATGTTATATTACTCTAACTAGAGAATTATTATAATCACCCATACAAAAATTTGTTGAGCGTTAACTAGTAAGCACAGAAAGGATTAAATTCTCAATTAATTACTCATTATCTAAAATATATTTCAGATATACTAACGATATATAGTATTATATATTAAGTAATATTAGGTGATTATTGTATTATAAAACCCACTAAAACTAATTCTAATTACGATTACAATTATTCTCACAAATACTTACAAATAGCTACAGGGAAAAAGGAATTACTATTGTTGGAAATCTATACTGGCAAAAAATTTATTTGGCGAGATAAAACTGTTATATAAAAAAATAATTACATAATCTATCAAAATACTAACATAGCTACAGCGTATTAACTAGAGGATATAACTAATATGTTATTGGAATCCCTTAGTTAAAATTGTATAGTTAGACGGAAACGATTGCCAAAACACACCACTATACAGTGTCAAGAGTTGCCCTTATTGAGAAAAAGATATAGTGGACAAAAAAAAAATAATATAATGAGAAATCTTATAATACTCCATTTACATATATATAGTGACCTCGTATCAGGACATAACGAGGAGCGCATAAATACATACTATTTCCACTCTTCTCACTTTGACTCAGCTTATGACAAATATATACTTTTGAACAACATTAAGCACAGTTTAATTTAGGTCTGTAGACATTAATAATGATTAGTATAGATAGGTTATATCGAGGTAACTGTATATAAGTATTTATATAGAAGGAAGTTATAGTTATATTAAAGTTAAAGCGGTTGTAATTGGGAAGATTATATAATATTACTTAGAGGATAATTTAGAGTACTAAAGTGAAAGTTATCTTCCTCGATGAAGTGACTTAAAGTAACCTGATTTGGTATGTATAGTGTAAACTATAAGGTATCATTTTAAGATAAGTGTGATATAATAGATATATAGTGTGTGAGATACTAAATAATTACGTTTTAATATATAAATTAATTTTGAGAGATCCAATTTATTAGTGAGAATGATGAGAAAGGAGTATATAATGAGAATAAATATTCGGCATGATAGCTCATTTATGAGTAGGGTGTTGGCTTACTATGTATCTGGAGGTGATGAGGAGTTAGACACATACACGCTGAGGTGCGAGAGAGGGAGAGTGTTAATTAAATATGACCCCGTAGGAGAGGGTCTGCAGGGAGGGAAGACGCTATCTCAGCTCGACGAAAATGCCGTTTAAGTGAGTGACCAAAGAGCGAGTAGTTATCTGAGAAGACGCCTCCCGGAGGGAGGGGGAGGAGAGTTAGTCTCGTTCATGCAATGGATTCAAAATCAGGCGTATTTATTCCCGTGTATAGAGTGACGATAGGAGTCCATCAGCATCCATACTGAGTACCAATAGTAGAGTATAGAGTAGGGTATATGTTCGAATAGATGAGATACGTGTGGGTTTTAAAGGTGAGAATATGCGTGTGAGTTATAGTGAGGTCAATGAGTGTAAGTGAAAATAGTATATTAAATATAATAGTATATCTGTTCCCAATTAATATAATGATGATAAAGTCATATATTATTTATAATCGTGATTGAAGCAGATTAAGAGACGGTGTATATCAATTAGAGTTATATAGAATGTAGTCACGTACGTAGGAGTACGAGTGTTGATTACATGGAATGATAATATGAGGTGTGATATAACAATAGAGAGTATTTATGATATTTATTGAATTTTGTAATATATTTGATGGTTATATATATGACTATCTTTCCTAATCGCTAAATAAGTATATAAACTGCAGCTCAGCAGGAGATATTTCGGAAAATAGTTATTCTCATATGGTGAATCTGAAGATTGTATAGCGTTTGAGATGAGCGATTTATGTAGGTATAAAGTGAGAGATTTTTATGGTTGAGGATATTATGAAGTCTTATGTTATTATTAATTAAAGTAAAATATAAAGTGTGTTTTATATATTATTATTATAATTATATAAAGGCACTCACATGTATGATTCTAACTAGTCACATTATAGAGAATGTATGTGAGATAATATCACAAGAACAGATTCTGAGCATCCATACTCAACATGCTCACTCTCAGGAGTGAGTAATTCGCCATCACTCATCGTTAATCACTGCATCTATGTAGATTTGAGTTTAGAAGTCAACATGGAGTATTAGTGGAGTGCACCGTTATATATTAGAATGTATATCTACGGATATAAGTTAAGGAGGTGACTTTTGAAAGCATTTTATATAGTATTAAATGAGTGTTACCCAAAGTGATAAATAGTAATAGAGTATACTGTGATTATTAAAGGAGTAGAAATTCATTTGTTAGATATACACTGATGCAATAGGAAAAAGTTGATAAACCATGCTTATAGTTAGTATGCAATTATATAAATGATGGTGACGCAATTCTGTAAATAACGAAGATACATAAAGTCTGAGAATCGACACTTGAGATCGCAGATCCTCAACACATAAAGGGTAAGTCTAGTTATCTGGCGATTAGTTATTAGTTATGAGTCAAGAATGGTATGAAATTTGTAAGATATCTAAGGTCTAGGTACATATATAGGGACACACGCGATCTAAAGGTAACAAACTCGGTGTGCATATGCATGAAAAGAAACAATATCTACTATGAGAGCCGCTTGAGCTGCGAGAAAAGAAATTAGAATTAAAATATATAGCTTCCCCTAAAACTGCTCTAAATAAGTGTATATGCATAGATAAACATAAATTAATATTAATTGTCACTTAGTACTATAACTCAGTAGTCGAAGTTTATAGATTGAGTGATTAATAGTTGTGTGTATATTATACAAATAAATGTGGATATAAAGGGAATAGTATAATGTATGTTACTAGATTTGAGGTTAATATGAGTCTATATCTGAGAATTATGATAATAATATTTGAAATTATTTAATAGTTGTATTTAGATAATATACTATGATAGAGTTAAAACTTATTTAAGTATCATCGCTGTGTATCAAACTTTAGTTATGCGACATGAACCTAAGAAGTTATATTAAAAAGGAAAAATTAGGAATATTGTGTGAGATTAATCAGCCGTATAATGTGATATTTGAGTAGGAGATTCATAAGATGGTTATGATATTGATGATATTATAAGGAGCAGAGAGCACTATATATATAATAGTTCGCATAATTCTTTTATAGTAAGATATTTGTTCTGGAGGCGATTATATTTATGATGTGGGTATTATATAGTTATATAAAATATAGTAGGTGTCCTTTTATATCTCACCTTTCAAAATGAGGAGATTATCGTAATCCATATACTCATTATACATTAGACGAAATGGCAATATAAGTATCGTGTATTTCGGGTAGTCGTAGAGAGCGCGTTCTCTACAGTAGAAGATCGAACGATTGTATACGACATTATTATATATATATGACTATCAGGGAGGTACTGCTCCCAAAGTGTAATTTTAGTGTTCCTAAGTATAAAAATTTAAAGTATTTGTTTTAATCTTTAGTTTCTTTCTTTTATGTAAGACACTCTCCATTTTTGTATTCTCTCATATATTCAAATTATCTTGCGTATAACTATTATTATGATATATTCTATTATTTACCCTATCAATCTAAAATTTTAGGAAGATATATATTACTCTATCCACTCTATAGCACGATTATATAGTTATAATAAAAATAATTAATAATAATTTATATATATTATAATATTAATATTAAATTACATTATTAATATATATATAACTATTAATATAGGTATAATTATTAATACTATATTAATATAATTATTAATATATTTTTATTAATATTATTATATATATATAATAATATATATTAATATATATATATTATATAATTAATATTAATATTAATTATAATATAGTTATAATAAGTTATAAAAGTATAAATTAAATTAATATTAATATAATATATTTATAATATATCTTAGATATATATTAATATATATATATATATTAATATTTAATATTAATATTATTTAATATATTATTATATAGTATATATAGTATATATATAATATTATATATATAATATATATATTTAATATATACTATAATATATATATATAGTATATATATATATAATATTAGTTTAATTTATAATATATTAACATATATTTAAGAGATGTATAATATAACGGTTAATTCTGTAATTAATACGAACGTGCCACGGGCCACTCACCTGCCGGTGACTCACAATGCAGCACCACATTTATGTCCCAGTCTCTCTATACTTCTAGCAATTCCACGCTCGTGCTCGACTCACATGATTTAATAACCACTATCGCATAATAACATCTTATTTTATTTTGCATCTAGTGAGAGTATTAAAAAGAAATTCTGATTTTTAAGTTTCACGAGTGAAATAATGCAGTAAGCGACGCCGACTTGTCAGATTTAGTAGACGACGTGAGATCCCATGAATGTACAAAGTTGTGTTTGTCTCTCAGTCGGTTTATCGTTTTCCAATAAATATTAATTAATGATATATATATAATATACTTCTATATCTCCACAAACTAAACCTATATATTTAAAAAAGTTTATATATGAGTTAAGCGTAATTATTTTGCTATTTATAGTTATTATTTTATATTATAAGTTTTTTTATGTTATTCCTCATTTTATTATAATATTATTATTAATTTTATATTAATATGTATTCGAGGCTCAATTAAGGTATATATCTCCCCCCCTATTACTATTCTCTCTCTTTTCACGACACCTATATACTCTTATAATGGAGATTGAGTAGGGGGGAGAGTTTTACGAGTGAGGAGTTCACTCATCATACTGACGTTTTCGAGTACTATGCACCTCTCACTCAAGTACCCTAGCGCGAGTTCCAACACCTGAGAAACCGAGAGTACGCCTGATACTACCTATATACGCTCGGATAAAACAACATGAATTTTTATCCGAGAGAGTCTAGTTCTAGTCATAATTATACCGTCTATATATATAGTGTTATTTTTATTATTTATAACTTCACATCTACTTATAATGTAGATCTATTTATATATTTTCACAATAATATATCAGAAATATAAAATTATAAAATATTAATAATTTTTATAACATTTCTGAAAACCTTTACAATGTATTTAAAAATATTATTATTCTCTCACTCATCTGTGATTACACTCGCATATTACCAAAAGAGCTTCTATAGTAACATATCCACTCACTTATCTAGATATAAGACACACACTAACAACTCGTCTACCATCACTCCACAGTCCTACTTCATCGTCTTCTAGCAGTAATTTATATTTTTATGATAATAGCTCACTATATAATAGAGAACGGTTTCATATATCACATCCGAGTATCTTCATATAGCCCGTTCTACCACCGTGACTCGAGAGAGCTCTTAAAGTCAAAATTTAGAGACTGTTCATGTTACTGCTCTTAGACCTTATCAGTAGAAGAGTCGCTCACTTATTATTAGTCGCCCTCTCTCGATGGTATGTAGTCTTATTTCTTTTAATATAGGCCTCTGAGTTAGATATATATACTTACGCCACTATTTTCCATTGTAAGCACTACACTATGAATATATACTTCTCTATAGTCAGTCATACAATTTATCTAAGAGATCATATAGAGTGACAATTTCTTAACATCATTTCTATATACCTTAGACTTAACCTTATCGATTTTTAATGTGGCAAAACTCAAGTGTAGATATATTCAATGTTAATAATTGTATAGTAATAATATATATGAGTAGAGTTATTTGAGTATCTATACGTGATTATTGATAATGAATAATAAAGTTATGCTAATTTATTGCAGCATTATATTATGAGTTCAACACGTGAGTTTTTGAGAGTGTCAACATGGATGAAATTGAAAATTCTATTATATCTCTATCTTCACAAGCATATGTATGAATATAGTTTTATCTGACTAATTATTTAGAAATGAGTATTGGCCCTAAATGTGTACTTTGTATAAATATGATAATTATTTATTCTATGTTATTGGTATATTCAGTATAATTATATATACCGATAACTATATCCCATTTGATGATTAAATTATATCTTAACTTATATTTAGAGGTGAAAGTATGGTTACACTAGTTATATCTTAATAACATAGTCATATTATTAATTATTAATATCTATTAACTTTAATATATTATATATAGTAAGTCATAAATATCGATATATATTTATATATAGTACATATACTAAATTAAAATAATCAGATATTTTATATATATATAAAGCATAATTAAACATTATTATGTAGTAGTATAATATTATTATTATGTATATTCAGGTAATTGGTATGACTTCAATTATATATAAATAAATCTCATTAATTATAATTCAAATTTATATAGTTTTATTATATAATATATATATATATATATCTAATAATACTTATAATCGAGCTATATAATAGGATAATTAATTACAATTAATATATTTAACGCGGAGGAATATTATTAAATAATATCGTCGGATATGGCTCTATGAACCTACATAAAAGCTCACTCTCACGGCTATTTTAGAGAGCACTCGTTGAATGAGTGAGTATACAACTAGAGTGTATTTATATAAATTTTTAAAATTGAGTATAACGCATAATGAGTATTAGAAACACACCACACTGGAGTTGGTAAAGAACGACTATACACACAGTAACCTTATTACAGCTATACTTGAGTAATAGAGTTGTACAATACTAAGATGATAAACAATTTAATTATGATATATATTAAGGTATTTATATCTTAACACACGCAGGAGACATAAGAAAAGTAAGAGAATTAGCCCTGTGCTCATACTACCTAACTGAGTAATACTGAATATAAATCATGTCAAATGAGTAAAGTGCACTATTATTATATTAAGTTACCTTATAAAGCATATAATATTAGAAAAAGGAGAGTATAGATCTTTAGTGTTATTAGCACAGAGTAACAGATAAATGAAATTACTATAATGAGCAATAAGGAAGTTATATAAAATATCTTTTAGTACAAATTTGTATTCTTTATGATTAAAATTACCTCATTAACATTTTTAATTTCATAAGTCGTAGTTTCATCGAACAGAATATAGATACTATATGCATCGAAAACTCTTAGAATTTCTGTGTATATATAGAAATATATAATATATGTACAAAATAATAATCTAGAATTTACTAAATAAAATTGGTCAAAATAATGTAGTAAATTCAGATCAACTACTTTGGTTTCTCTCTCATAGTTCTAACTGAGACGGTAAAGAAAAATTACAAATATCTACAAATAAATAGAGCAAAACAAATTATTAATTTAAGTAAAGTTACTTAAATCAAGTAATGATTATTTCTCATCATTTAATTAATAAATAGTTCTCTTCATACTCAGTGATATATATATAGCAAGATCATATATTTTATTGGATTAAACTATACTATTCGTATTTACAAAATATATATATAGCTAAACACTTAAGGTAGGAATAAATTAATCACTTATGTGCAGAAGTCGAGTGAATAGTACCGCCTACATCACAACATGAAAACCTGCACGTAGAACAAGGCAGAAGAGTTAAAAACTATCATGAGAGAACGCACACGCATACAGTACTTAACCTATGTAAAGTCCACCAACGCAGATGAAATTCGCTGCAAGTATTGGCGACAGCGACACTTCACAAATACCCATGATAGGCGAAATACAATTATTAGGCACACACTATACATGCAAACCACGTCAACTTAACCTAACATGCGGAGGACAGGTGCGAGGGCTACTAAGCCATTAATGATAGGGAAGGTTATAAATCGAGCGAGGGGATCATTCACTGTGTAACGATAGCGATCTCCGTTAACATCATGGAGAGGAAAAGTGAGGCAGCATGGTCAAGAGATTGTGTGCGTGCAGAATACACAACAATTCCGCCGAGGGACAAACGGGAAACCGGGTACTTGGTGGACGGTTCGGTGTAGCACACAACGATTGCTGCACGGGTGGCCCAATGGTACCAGGAAACCCTGACTACATGAACTCACACAACGACCCGACGCACACAGAGCGCATCAATAGACATGATTTAAGCCCAGGAGAGCACACCTACGAACACTAAGCATCGACAACACATACCTGACAATTTAAACACGCTCTGCGTGCATTACCTCTCAGAGAGCCTCCAGCACAGAGCCGGCAACAGCACTCTGAGCACGAACAGCACATTACACGCTTAGGACGGAGAGGTTATACGCGCACACCGACGCGGTGAGTGAGCAAATACAGTTCGCGCCTCCGTACAGTCACATTTGCAGGAACATAATATAAGCACGAGCACACCAAAAATAGATCTGCTCATACGGTTCATCAGCCCGCACACCACAACGACCATCAGTGCGCGATAAGGGCACGAAACTGGCACTTAATGCTCGAGTAAACCAACCCATCCCTGGACGGTACGACCCTTGAGACTACACACGTATTGAGGCAAAGGTGCTACCTTTACACCGGTAAACGCGAGAGTCGGAAGAGTGTCTACTGCTATACGCTACGCAACACACCTCAAGTGAAGAACACTTAATAACTCCACACAATAGGCCCCGCATCACCGACCCGAAGACAGTGACCTGGAGAGTATCTTCAGCATGCCCCGGCAGCATTCGACAAACACTATATACCCTGCAGCAATCGCGAATTGACCTAGGCCCGGAGATACATTATACTAGACGCTGGGTCGGTTTGTATGGTCTGGGGAGGCTCACTCGGCTCTTCTAGATTGACCATGAGGCCCTACGGAGTTGCACATCTCGATCGGAGGCCACTGCTTATACTGCGTCGAGTTCACAACGATCATATAATACAACACACCACTCCCCCTGCCGTGACACCCCACACCAATGACATCGTCGTTATGCAGCGCCACATATCGATCGGCCCCCTCGGTGACTCTCTACTACAGCGGTCTCTTATATAATTCTGCAGAATTGAAACATAATGTCAACTAAGTACACACCACGGGCTCAATTAGGTGCAGATACGAGACAACGTTACATATACTATTCTCATAAGCAACACGCGAGCTTACAAAATATCACGCGGCCGTTGGACATGTTGTGCAGCGCAGGGCAGTTCGTACAACGTGCGCCGGCGTTCACAACTGTCTATACTTGCTCGGAATCTGAACAGACATATAATGTTAGCATTGGAAATCTAAAATCTTAGCCTAAATAGTGTCAGAGAGGACACAATAGCCGACTCTCAATGCTGCAAGCGGTGGTCCTTTCTTAAGTCTCACGGAGCTATTTTCTTTCTCTGTGTGATAGCTTATTTTAGAGTTTTTTATTTATTTTTTATTTTATTGTTCTTGAACTCTTTATGATATATGTCGCCAGAGAGCAGCCTCGAGTACGATCATCAGTCCCCCCCCCACTAAGCGATGCAGGGGGCGGAGCAGTGCTATCGAGAGAGGTCTCACGCTACATCACATTCTTATTCAATCAAGTACGATATCTCAGTTTTTACTATAGCCCTTATCAATTAATCACCACCGCTATAAGGTATCACTATACAGCCTAGAGGCCGCACACGTATTAATAGTATAATATCACTCACATAGCGCTATCACTAGCATCAGCCACACCACTTCCTATTAAAGTGATATGAGTCATAAACACTTAGTATCTCACACCGCCTTACTAACACCTATATCGAGAAGCCCTAGAGTGAGGACTAACCATTACCATCACAAAGACTAACTATGAGTTTACTATTTTCCTTCTCTAGAGAAACATAGAGTATTTTTACGTACTCACAATCCTCTATTAACACGTATTTATTTTTTAAAACCTATCATCCTGATGTTAACTTATACTAACAACTCATTTATCATTGAAGCTATCACCTCTCTATTGTACATAATCCTGAAAATAATTTATTTCAAAATTTATTTCACTAGTATGATTTTATAAATTGTATTTATATTAATTATTATATATCGTAACATCATGATAATTATATAGCATTACCATAAGATACTATGACAGTACACTCTACTATACCTTAATAAGTTTCCTTCCAGTTAACACCCGGCGCGACTATATTATTTTCAGCAGCAAGAACTCTTTTGAAAGATCTCACACGCAACATTCATGAGTGCAAAGACACTCACGCGTGATCGAGGCAATAGCACTACACCCGACAGTGTCGCACACAGCAAAATACGCCGTCTCGACTGCACAGAACCTCAGGAACACCATGGAGAATTAAGAGAGTATAGAACGGCGAAAAGGTGACGGTTGTAAGCTTTCCCATTACATCCTCGTGACGACAAGCATATCACAGCTAACAGCCGATCAAGGTCTCTCTCTCTCTCTCTCGCTCGTCGTCTCTCTCTCTCTTCTCTCTCTCTCTCGCTCGTCTTCTCACACTCACACGTCTCCTCATTCTCATACCGATCATATCTCTTATTATATACTCTCTCTAGTATCTCTTATATCTTACTCTCTATCATATCTATTTACTTCTGACCGTTTCCATCTATTCTCCACTATATCGTATATCTATATACTCACCGTCTTACTACAACTCTCATCTACCTAGTGATATTAGCTTTTATAATCATTGAGTCACTGTGCCTCTACTCTTCTCCCTACTACTGCTCTCTATATGGTGCGTTTTGCAATCGCTCTAAATATCACACAATCTGTATCATAAGGGTAAACTCCAGTGAATATGAATAAAATATAGTATGTTAGGAATCTATTAGCGAGAGAATCACTCTTATTCACAATGCTGATAACATTAGAGCGCTTGCTGTTAGATCAGAACTAGAAGGAGATAATAAGAGTGTGTGTGCCATTGACTCAGATGATTTCAAGGAGTATGAGAAAAAGCATGATCATACGCACGCAGAAGTAGAGTAGATCGTATGTTGGAGGGATATTTTCAATGTTGAGACACTGGAGGATAATGTTGGGACACAATTAACAATGTATGGACACATATTGACGATGTTGGGACACATGTTGTAAATATTGTAGTGGAGAGCTCTGTTCACAACAATCGAGCTGCTTATGAAACCATAAGAAGAGGTATTTAAAATTCTAACTAAGATAGCATTCACAAGAGAAGAAGAGACAATTAATATAGAAACTAGGAACATAAGTAGAATCAAGCATACCTGCATTTGTGGATCAGATATATATCATAGAAGATAGAGACCACGTTAATGAAGACAAGTACAGAAAACATCAGCGGAATTGAGTTTGTTGAAATATAAGAAGACACGAAAGAGCCATGAGATATAATCTCAAAGGATAAAGAAAAAGATAACATATTAATAAAATAAGAGAGGGAGAGAGTGTTTATAGATAAAAGAATCTTAAAGTTTTGAAGATAACATGAGGTATATAGTGCTATAAGTAGTTAAGTGAAGTAAAGAAGACGACCTATGAGTAAAATTCAATAAACAGAGATCAGGACAATATCTCCGTAGAAGTGAACCATACTCCACACTCAATAATAAATATAATTCGATAAACGACTCACACATGACAGTCAGAGGACCAAGGTGAAAGATAGAGTGCAAAGTCGCAACACGAACACCCCAGATCGCTCCGAAGTCGCTCTCTCTATGGGCGGTGTGGGCGTATTGATGGATATATAGGTATTCATCAGTCGGGCGTCTACATGTTAGTGTTTTTAGGTTAGCTCAGCTTTTATAAGTGTTTAGGAAAAAGTGTTGTGTTTGATAGTGTTTACCGAATTATAACATAAACGCGAATCTCTATAGTGGTCCCTTTCGTGAACATATAATAGTGTGGTGGTGAGTGGTGGCAAACAATTGTAGCGAAAAGAGTGGAGGTGAATCATTAGGTACACATGTGATGACGGGATGAGTATAAACTCATTTAAACACTCTAACATAACGACATCAGTAGTATATACTGTCTCACCCAAAGTAGACCGGAGTCATAATAATGATTAAGAACTTGTATGTATAACATGTGTCAAAGGGTAAAGATCACGTACTGACGCTCAGTCTCATTCATTAATATAATACATAGTTAATAAAGAGTGGATGTTAGCATATTATAGTATACTGACAGATCAAATACCGGACTTTATATGCTAAAACTGTTAATTAAGTAATAATGCGCGCAGTAAATCTATAGTAGTTTTAACTTTTATAATCTATTTCACCTGCTTGATATATTTAGCTGACTATGTCATTTATAACTCATCGAGTTTCATACTGACTAATAGCTTTAACTCACTAGCAAACCAGATTCTTTTAGATTAGCCTTTTAATAAAAGTAAATAAAATCTTCATACTCTTTTAATGATATTTATTAATTAACCACATTGATAATACTATACTGAATAAAACGAAGTTTAATATATACATGATGACGGTAAGTTATTATAAAGGTATATCTGATAGTATCCTTCCTCAATTAACCAGTTATACATGTATTATATGTATCGTTCACACGAATAATAACTGGAGGAGGAATACTATCGATCATCGCGTAGACAGGTCGAACTCAAGTTAAGGAAGTGTATATAATAACTGAAGGACTAATGTCGGGATCGCTTTGACGATAGATACAGTGTTCTATAGCTTATATACGTGAAGCTGGATCGGTATGTGGTGCTTAGCAATTCTGCTTCCGGGTACAGCTTCTTGACTTTTTCTATTGCCTGAGTATTAGAATCTTGAATGACCCTGCACCACCATATGCATTGAGAGTAAATTACTATTATGCGACACTCAGAAAACTATCGATAACGTTCTGCGAGAGCCTCTGGGGGATATCAGCAGTTTTTCGAGCGTCCTCACTCACACTCAATATGGAAAGAAAGATAGAGGCTGCTAAGTATCCATCTGAAGAAAGGGTTAACATCTATAACTACCACAATGAGTGTATAACTCAAGGACATACTCAATAGCTGGATAAACACACTTGCTCCCGTAGAGATAAAATAATTCCGCTGGATATGTGCTAATTCTCTAATATATGTATGAGCCTGTAATTTCCAGTAATCCTACAGAGTTTCGGTGCTCTCTTACGCACGGAAGAAAATCGTTTGAGATCAAACCAATTACAGTATAACGTGGAAATTTGTCGAAATGATCAATAATCATTGCAGGAGAATTATCAGTAAGTAAATAATTCAATATAAATAATAGTATGTTTATTAAATCATTCACATATAATTAGCTTAAAGTATAGGCATAGTTATAATTACAGTATAAATAATATATATATCATAAATATTGAGGTGTATTATTACAATAATAAGTATTAATATTAATATTTGATAATATATTTATAACTATATATATATAATATATAATATAATTTATAATACATGCAATATCAATATAAAGGTGATTAAATTAGATATGAGTGTGATCGGCCGAGTTAATATTGTGTATGTGTCATATTAAGCTTATTAATTAACTCAGCTTTTAGAATTGATTAACTATCACTCGCTATTAACTTTACAACTTGATTTTAGTACTTAAGCTTTAAACACACGCTGAGATCATGTTTTTCCTCTCGGAGTACAGCTAATTAATAAGATGGAAGAGAGTGTATAGAAAAAATATAGTATGATGATGTATTTACAATATATTTATTAAGTATTCCTATCTTTGTGTGTGAGTATATTATTTAAGTCTCTTAGAATCGAATAAGGATCAGTAATAGGATATAATTTTTTTAATATTTTGTATAAAGAGCATATGTAAAAGGACACCTTCGATCCGTCGGGCTCATACAGACCTTCGAATATATTTGAATCGGTGAAATACTGCAAATCCAAACTCACTTTGATCTATATCAATTTCAAATAACTTTTTGAACAGTCATTTGCAGAGGTGTTGGCCTTAATACTAAGAAAAGAACCATGTTTTCTCTACACCAATTATAAATTCATCAAAACTATATTGGATTATAATTGTTATATCTTATTATTTCAATCATGGTGAATCAAACTTAACCGGTATCAATAAGGATGACACTTACAAAGAGATCATTATTATAGAACATTAAAATTTAATAATAAACTGAATACAACTTTAGTTTTACATCCAAAAATAAAATTAATATTTGAAGCGTGGCGCAGGAACGCATAGCCCTGGACACGTCATTACTTGCTTCATTGAAATAATCGTCGGCTTGCCATAACACTGTCCATTGTACTTTCGCCTTTCTCCGATTATTTCCAGCTCTAGAGCGACTGCGTCATGGTTAAGAGAGACGAGCTGTCATGCTAATAATTGGGCTGTTTGCAATATTTTTAAAGATATTAAAACATAAAAAAAAGTAGATTAAAAAGTAGCTTTATATTTATTTTCTTTATTCTATTTTATTAATTATTTGTTAAGTTGTTTTATTCCATTTGTTATTTCTCGATAACTTAAAGAATACATCAATAACGCGTATGAGAGCTTATGTGTTTCTCCTCATCTAAGACACAAAATAAAGCTTTTGCCTCCAAAAAAGAGTACTTATACTTAGATGTAGCTTTTTTATAATTTTTTTTATTATAATATGATAGAGAAATTTATTATAAAGCATTATATTATTTAATATATATTGTACTATCTTATGTTACAATATTTTATAATTTATTTAATATATATATATATATATTTATATTTCTATTCTACATTATATATAATTATATATTATAGTATAATATATAAGATGATTATATATTATATATAATTTATTATTTTATTATATATAATTTAATATTAATATATAGTATGTTAGTATATATAATATTATAGTATATATATATATATATAATATATATGTAATATTAATTATATTAATATATTTATATTTATTATGGGGTGTTATAGTTAGTAAAATTGTCTTGATTATATTGATTGTTTTATTTAATATATATATAATATCTTATAATATATATCTATATATATATATATATATATATTATAATATATATATAGTATATATAACTCATTATATATATTATATTATTAAGTGGTATAGTATGTTATAATATATTATATATATCATTATATATAAATATTAATATATATATATATTATATATTATATATATATATAGTAGCCTAGCATGTGGTCGAAAATATAGTATTGAGTTATTTATATATGATATAATATAATTTATATATATATAATATATTATATATAATTATAAATATATATAATACTAATATATATATTAATCAGTTTATTATATATAAGTATATGATATATATATATATAATATATATATATATATATATTATATATATATAGTTATATATAATATATATATATATAATATATAGTGTGTGGTGTGTGTTGGTGTGTGGGTTAGTGTGGTGTGGTGTGCGTGGGTGTAGTGGGTGGTGTGTGTGCGTGGTGTATGTGTGTGTTGGGCCAATCATTTGAGTGCACGTGTGTGTGAGTGTTTGTGCTTATGTGGATTGTAACTATGTAAAAAATTCAATAAAGGAATAAAGATTTTTTAGTAAACAAACAAAAAACAAAAAAAAACAAATATATAAAATTAACTTTCGAACGAATAATGAGTGCCAAAGATAACAACAAAGATTAGTCTGATTTTTTTTAAAGTAATCTAAGAAACAATTAAAATTTTAATATTTTAATATGGATTAATTTTCCTTTGCCTTTTTTTTATTTTTTGACGCAGATTCAAAAGAATTATAATGAATCAATAATGTAGCTGAGATACTATGAATGAGTCTTTAAAAAATCGTCGTTAATAGCAATACTTTTTTCGCTAATTAAAAATTAATGGTTTAACATTCTTGCAATTCAGCTTTATATCTTATTGAAAATCTCATTTGTTCTAGAGGTAATGAACGCATTAAGGTGGGTCTAGCAGTCTGTGCTTGTGATAAGTAATAGAGTATGAGGAAGAAAGTTAAATGAATGTGTACAGTGCGCCATGCACTGGTTTGTCATCAGTCACTCTGTGTAAATACCGATGTAGAGATGATCCAGTGATCGCGGGTTGAGTTTTATAATTCTGATAGTATTTTTCAGATATGTGTGTTCTGGCAGGTATTGTCTGGTGACAAGTCTTGCGGAGCTTCTGGGGAATGCGCATTATTGAAGATGATTAGGTACCTTTTCGTTCAGGATAAGATTGTAGTGGGAGTGTTTTTGACGTAGAGTCCGTGTAGATAAAAAGGTACATGAGATCAGCTTTTTAGTGATCGATGTATGCACTTAAAAAGGTATGGCGTGGGTGTCTTGTTTTGTGATGGTAATAATTTTGGATATGTTGGTAAGGCCACATGTAGGGTCAAATGGGGTATTCCCTGCGAAGAAGAATTGATAGTCGTCTCGAACCGCAGATAATAGAACGTCAAGTTGCCAAGTTAAGAAAGGAGATTGTCAGACAAGTTCCGCACGTAGAGAGCCCGGCGAGATGAAGTGGTATTCGGTTCGTAGACTCGCGGTTTAGGACGGTATATTCACTGTTGGGGGTTTTTAAAGGGAGCAGAGATGTATATATCGCTGGGTAACTTCGTGCTAGGTTTTTTCGTGCATCGCTGTTTGTTGCTTATTAATTTTCTTCCTAGATATTTTCTTTCGATGGTTTGTGAGTCGCTTGTTATTCCTATGTGTGTAGAAATCTGGTTTTAACTCTTGTCTGCATTTGTGTATCCTGTGTGTTTGGCGACTCAGGCAGTCTCTGGGTCATGTCGTGTTTCCTCTGAGAGCCTTCTATTGGCCCGGTCGCAATCGCCTGCTCCAAATGGATGCCTCGCTTGAGATCAAAAATCAGGAAACACACCTGAAAGATAAAGATACCTGAAGGGTTAGCTTGTTAAGCTTTTAATGGACTAAATAATAGAGGGTTAAATCAAACAAATAAAAAAAATATTTTTTATTCCAAAATCCTTTGTTATAAATTGATGCAAATATATATAAACATACCTAATAATAATCAAATTTTTTTTGGTATTTACTAATGATGTCAAATTGTCTAAAACATAACCTATATTTTTTTCCGAGTTTTTAACATTAAAAATATTCCGAAATTTGATATATCAAACGAATTCGGAAAAGGAAATAATATATTGTTAAAGTATATTAATGTCGTGGATCGATCTTCACGGAAAATCAAATTTTTCCCGCACTCTCTTTGCAAGACGAATGACTGTTGGTCGGATCGTAATAATATATATACTATATATATTATATAGTATATACTAGTATACTATATATATATATATATATATATATATTGTATATAATTATATATGATATTATATTATATAATATATATATATATATATATCATATATATATATATATATAAGGATAGTCACCCTAGGCAACGTAAAATAATACTTTTATACAAACAGTCAAGAATAATTATGAAATATACAAAAGCAAGTAACGCCATTAGCTTTCGCCTTAAGACAAATCAAAGGCCTCACCTGTCCTATGGAATGACAAGAATATCCAAAAATAAAAAAGTTAAATGAAAAACAAAATTTAGTTTTTCCGAATTCTACTTCACATCCTTAAGGGATCCTGAATTTAGGAGTATAGAATTTTGAATCATGTCAAGGCTCACTTCGCCCGGTATTTTATTAAAAATTATCAGTATTGTATATATATATATGACTATTCAATTATTTTCCTCTTCATAACTTGATTGATGTATTTCTATGAGAAACGGAATTATATTGATTTTATGGTCGTGCAGAGTTCGATGGGCTGTTAAAAGCTGAATTAGGAGAGTCCCTTTGATAAGATCATGTTTTATGTTTGTTACTCGTCTGGGTAGATCCATTAGTCTCGCCGATGTAAGCAGATGGACAGTCATAGCAAGGAAATTTTTATAAAATGCAAATTTTTGATTGATATGAATTTTAGGGGGTTTAAAAACTTTTCTCAAGGGAATTGTATTACTTCTTTATATAGCGAATCATTATTGGAAAGGATGTTCTTTTAATCATGATGATTTAAATTATATGGAATGGGAAAGCATAAGAAAAGTGGGTGTGACGGAATGGGAGGGTTACTATTATAGATTTTTGTTTGGCTTTGCGGAATGCTGAATTAATGACATACGGAGGATATTTTAGTTTGAACTGAAAGTAAGAAAAAAAAATATG
>JABUQX010010549.1:52500-90335 GCA_015478945.1 Trachelipus rathkii
TCTTATATATATTATATATATATATATATATATATAATATATTATAATTATATATATATATATATATATATTATTATTATTATTATAATATATATATATATAATATATATAGTATATATATATGATATTAATTATAATATATATAATATAATATATATATAATATATTTATATATATTCTATATATTCAAAGTAGCAGTTTGTGATCAGGTGCTTTGCGAGGTGAAAAACACAGATTGTATGGAATACAGCGACTTTGTGGAGATTGTAGAGTTTGAAGTCAATCTCAACCAACCTCTTATAGGAAAAGTAATTCTTCTTTCGAATGACTTTCTCTCTCTCTCTCTCTCTCTCTCTCTCTCTCTATATTATATATATATATATATATCATATATAGTCATATATAGTAATATATATATATATATATATAATAAAATATATATATATATATTATATTATATATATATATCACATATAAATGATATATTATATTTCACTCAATTCATGATAAAAAGTTTATTAATTCTTTCATCTTTTACTAGGTTAGAGAAGAGTTAATTGCGTTAAGTTAACTTAAGTTAAGTGTTAGTTAAGTTAAGTTAAGTTTAAGTTAAGTTAGGTTACTTAAGTTAAGTTAACATAACCTAACCTAAAACAAAAAGTGAAAGAATAATTACTGAAAGTTCTATGTCTTAGAATGAAAGATATTATTTGTATAGATTATGTTATTTATATAAAGGAATTAATTAATATATGTATTATATATATATATAATTAGTATATATATTATATATTATATATATATATATAATAGCTTAGAGAGAGAGAGATGAGAGAGAGAGAGAATGACGCAATATAACTCAATCGCCTTGGCTTAAGAACGAAGTAAGCGTGTCGAGCGCGCCGATTTACTATAAATACTTGGTTTCATACCTCGAATCTACAACACAATTATGGTTCGTAACCTCACAACTACCGTTGTTTTGCATCACCCCTCGCATAAGGGCAATCTGATCACCAAACGTGCTACTTTGCCAAACACACACCATATATATAGTATATATATATATATATGTATATATATATATATATAATATATACTACTATATATATTATATATTAATAATATATATATATATATATATAATATATATATATATATATAGTTTTTAAGGTTGGAATTTGCAAGAGGGGGGGGAGGAGGCTTGCCTTTCTTTTTGTGAGTGTGGTTTATTTTTCTAAATGGAACGCATCCTTCTGCTTGGGCCTCTGAAAGCGATCTTCCTGTAGGTTTTTATTAGTAGTTTTTTTCTAAATGTTTTGTTTCTTTGACAGATATGACAGGACTTGCTAAATTAATTATTGTTAGAAAGAATTATTGAGATATATATAAAGGTATTAAATTTGAAATAGAAGATTAAAGAAAGAATAGATAGGAGAAAAGAATCGTAAGTCAAAAGTGCCAGAAATCAACTGTAACAATATTTGTAGGGGTGCTCGTTCCCGGCGCGCGCGGGGATCAAGGATTACTATTGGTATAGCTATTTGGGTTGATTGAATCGGGCAAAACCGACGTCAGTGGAATTTAAGGTAATAATTAAGAGTTATTTTATTAGTTTTTCATTTAACATTTAGTATAGAAGAGGAAAATGCAAGGGCAATGAGGAGGGGGGATAAATGCCCAAAGTTTGAGGGGACAAGGAAGGATTCCCGAATGGAAAGGAAAGGTGAAAGATTGGGTATGGAATATGAAAGATATAGAAAAATATCCGGGGATAAACATAATTAACGCGTTATCAGGGGAACCTTGGTAGTTAGTGAAAGATTTATCGAGAGATGAAATAGCTACGGAAGAAGGATGGAAGAAAATACTAGAGGATAAAAAATATAGGATGGATGAAAAAAGAGAAAAGATTGAAAATATGAATGAATTATTTAGGATAGAGGAAAGAAGGGAGAAAGTATGCAGGATTATGTGAGTAGATTTGATGCTGTATTGAGTAAAAGCATGGCTACAGGTATGGATGCTTTGAATGAAGAGCACAAAGGAGGATTGATATTGGTCAGAAGTGGTTTAAATGAAGAGAAGATAACAACGGGGTACTGGACGGAGAGGTAAAGTATCAAAGAGTTTGTCAGGTTTTAAGAGGGGTGTTAGGAGAGAGAATGAATGAAAGTATGGAGAGAACAGAGAGATCATGGTGGGGAGAAAAAGGTGATAGGAAGAAGGTAACATGTTATGGATGTAAAAAGGAAGGGAATATGAGGTACAATTGTCCGAAGAAAGATAATAAAATGAAGTGTAAAAGGATGTGGTGGAGAAGGACATGAGGAGGATAATTGTCGCTTTAAAGAAAGTAAGTGTTATGGATGTGGGAGAAAAGGTCATTTGAAATATCACTATAAAATTGAGAAAGAAAAAAAGGACGATGTATGGGGCATAATAGATACGGGATGTTCTAATACTGTAATCGGGGAATTATGACTAGGCAGTGATAGGGTCTATGAGTGTTGAGGAAATTAAGGACATGAAGAAAACCGAAAAAATAATCAAGACCACATATTGGTCGGGGGAAAAGTAAGGGAAAATAAAGATGAATATATCGATAAAATGGGGAAGTAGAAACGTTCTTCTGGAAACAGAGGTGATAGAAGGGAATATCCCTTGGCTAATAGGGACAAAAGTGTTGAAGAGAATCGAAGCTAGAATTGATTTCCAAGCTATGTAAATGATCGGAAATCACTTGATTGACGGGGAAAGAATAAATGTCATAAGAAATGAAAAGGGCCATTTAAGAGTAAAATTAAGGGAAGGGAGAAATAAAGAGAGTATGGTTTAATCTAAAAAGAGAAGATCTTTGGGAAGGTGATGAAAAGTGGAGAAGAAATTATATGAAGTTAAATTTTCAATTTGGTCATTGCTCCTATGGAAAATTAAAGGAAATGATAGAAAAAGCATTTTCTGATGAACCCACGTTCGGAAGATTTAAAAAAGGAGAATTCGAAACAATGAAAAAGATATGTGATGAGTGGACAATATGTAAAAAAATATAAAAGGAATACAAGTACTCCAGTAGTGGGGATGGCGTTGACGGGGAAGTTTAATGAGGTGGTGGCGTTGGATATAGGTGAGTTGGAAGGGGAGAAATTTCTGGTAATAATCGATTGGGACAATTGACACAGTCAGGCGAAATGGATCAAAACAAAAAGACCAGAAGAATTAATAGAAGCACTGTTAGAAAAGTGGATGAGCATTTTTTGGGGTAGCGAAAAAAATCTTAACGGATGGAGGAAGAGAATTCCAAAATAAAGAGTTTGTGGAATTTACCGATCAATGGGGAATATAATTATTAAGTACTGTGAGCGATAGTCCTTGGAGTAATGGGAAATGCGAAAAGATGGTGGGAAAAATAAAAGAAAGTTTAAGAAAAATGAATGAAGAAAATATAGGAGGAAAAAAATGGATTTTGAATTGGATAATATGTGCGAAGAATGAAACGATTATGAATGATGGTTTTTCTCCAGTGCAGAAGGTTTTTGGAAGGAATAGCCGAGCCAGAGCTGGGTGGAGGATAGAAAACCAATCACCAGCTGAACTAGAAATGGAACCGGAAGGGGAAAGGGTTAAGAGACCTAATGGAAATACAGGAACAGGTAGAAGAAAAAATCCATAGTGTAAATTGTAAAAACAGAATAAAAAGAGCTTTAAGGAAGAATGTTAGACAGCATAAATTGGAAGAAGCAAGGATAGGAGATAAAGTTTTTTATAAGAAAAAGAAAGAAAATAAATGGAGAGGACCTGGAAAGGTCGTAGGTATAGAAAGGAAAACCGTTTGGGTACGTCATGGAGGATTAATGAGAGAAGTGAATAAAATTCACATCACCAGAATACAAAAATCGATTGAGAAAGACGGGGAAGATGATAATGAGAAAGTGGGCACTACGTGGCAAGTGAAAGTAAAGAAAGCGAAGATGAAACAGAAGTAATGTCGAGGGTAAAGGAAACGGGGGAGGAGGAGGAAACAAGCGAAGAAGAAGAGGAAACAGAAAACAAGGAAACAATTGAGGAAGAAGAGAGACAAGAACAACGGGAGCAAAAGAGGGCGATAAATGCAAGGAAATTAAAGATAGGAGAAAAGTATCGGGTTAAAGAAGAGGGAGAGGAGGAATGGAGAAGGATAAAGATTATGAGTTTAGGAGGAAAAAGAGGAGGAAAATATGATGGAGCTTACAATGTAAGAGATATAGAAACTGGAGAAGAACAAAGGATTGATCTAAGAGCTTATGAAGTAAAAGAAGATGATAAAGAGAAAGAAGAGTTGGCCATAATTGAAGGAGAATATGATAAGACTAGCAAAAAGAAAAGAATTGGATAGTTGGAAAGAAAATAAAGTATATGAGGAAGTTCCACCAAATGAAACTATGAAGCCAGTAAAAACAAGGTGGATAGTGAGTCAGAAGGAAAAAGAGAATGGAATTGTCTGGAAGGCTAGATTAGTAGCGAAAGGTTTCATGGAAAACATTGACAATAATATCATACAGTGTGAAGCCCCTACAATGTCTGCTGAGGGGTTAAAATTACTATTGATAATAATGAAAATGTACAATTGGGAAGTAAATTCATTGGATGTAAAAACGGCATACCTACAAGGGAAATATATAAAGAGAGAAGTTTTTTGGTTCCGCATATATATATATAATATATATATATATATTAATAATATATATATATAATTTATATTATTATATATATATATATACTATATATATATATATATATATATATATATTATATATATATATATATATATAAATATATATATATATATATAAGTATATATATAATATATATATATATATATATATATATATATATATATATATATATATATATATATTTTTTATATATATATATATATTATATATTATATATATATATATATATATATATATATGTAAAATTGACTTTTCTATGTTTTCCTATTCACCCATACATTTATGCTAAACATTTGTTGGATGCTAGTGCTAAAGTCCAAGCCATATCAGTAAAGCAGAAGCAAGATTACACCTCCAGTTATTAAAAATACTTCAGCTGTAACTATTACCGATACAGCAAAAGAAAGGTGAAACAAAAAACATTTTCTTATATGTTCAAATGGAAAGTGAGTGAGGGAAAAAGTATTTTGAATGCATGTAAATTAACGTTTGCCTCAACTGAAGATTCTTTCCTCTTCCTCTTTTAGGACGAAATATCCCTAAAAAGTAATTTTGAGAGTTCATATAGTCATATGCTAAAGAAATTGGAGAATTACATAATAGAGCAAGAATGTAACAAATAGGTCAAAATGGAAACTTCCTCTTCCTAAAACTCAGGGAAAAGGTACAGTATAAATCAAATATAATTCCCAGGTGACATTACATTTTTACGGGACTACAAAAGTTATTGAGCCTTTAGCAAAAATCTTAAAAACCCTGCAAGAGAAGGACAAAGTATATATCGGTGTTTGCTGAGCAATAATATCCAGTGGGCTAAATACACTTAAGAATTAGTGAAGAGGCAATTTCGTTTTTCTAAAGATTCTAGATCTTGTTTTTTAATATTTATTGTAATTTAGTTTTATAGTGAATAAACAACTACCTATCCAATATGCATGTATAATTTATGAATATTTTCATACATATTCTATTGTATGGCATACAAAATATCAATAATAATATTTTATTTATGCATCTGATAGATTTAGCCATTGCTTAATGAGTTAGATTCCCTTCTATTATCTGTTCTCGACCCTAAATTTAAACTTACTCTTTGACCAGACTTACTTCTTGAAGTTGTTTAAACCTAAAATATTAGAAAATCCACCAGCTATTTTTTAACTATAATCACACGAGAGGGTTATTTCTATGGAGTTATGCTGGAAGGGATTTGAAGCAGAGTAAAGAAATTTTTTGTATGCAGAGAGAGAGAGACAAAATTTAGTGCAAATAATTTTCTTTCTAAAGAACTTATAAAATTTAACACATTTCTCTCTTCTAGTGTGAGTGTAGAATGTCATTTTCTAAGAGAAAAAGACACTTGGCAAGATCGAGCGAGATTAAGTGAGAACCATTTCGAAATGTATGCTGCTCTTTGAATGGGAATGAGGTTATGTGATATCACATAAATGTATTACTAAAGTATATTAAATCTGCATATTTAATTTTTTTTAGAACCAAAATTTCGCACCTCGCGGACATTGCCTTATTTGAGGAACGAGTTTACTAACAAGTCTTTTACCAGAATCCACGCGAGGGATCGAATCAAGGTCTTCAAACACGTGAGTCAATCACTCTACCATTATGCCATAATAGTATAGTTAACAGGTTGCATACAAATTTTTCGTTTTATCTAATTTAATCAAGCTGTAATATTTTTAAATGTATCGCTATCGCCGACACTTATTCAAATTATCGCAATTGCGTGACCACCTTTGATTAAAATCAGTTTATAATGGTATTTCGAAAGTTTAAAATTTTTTTTGAAGCAATACTTTCTGAGTTTAAAACAACTACATACTTTAAATCTGATGTGAATTCAAAGACAATGTTTTGGATTCAAAATATAGTGTAATTTATTTACATAACACAAAGATCCTTGAGCAAAAATGCAGCAATATCTTTCAAAAATTCTTTGCAGAAAAGGTTTCATATATAAGGTAACTCGTATAGGAAAGAAATAATGCACAAAAACGAGATGATACTAAACACCTTTTATTCTTTATTTACCCTACAAAATACAGATATCGATTTCATCATGAAATCACATAAAATAATCATATCCCTTAATTTATAAGCATAATTCTAATAAAGATTTAACTCAAAGTATTTTATCAGCAGAAAATAATAGTTTATTATAATTGTAATTAAAGACAATCATAATTTTCTATTTGGAATGCAACAATAGGTCATACGTTTAATTACTGATCAAAATACGTTTTAAAAAGAAATTCTCAATAAAACTAACAGTTAGTCCTGCTTGCAAAGAATATTTCCTTACTCTATTATTATAATACAGAAAACTCAAAAAAAAATACATCAAACTGCGATGTACACAATAAAGAAACCTGGAAATAAGTTGTTTGAAACCATTTGGCAAATAGTAAAAACAATAAATACACACTTTACTTTCGCCTAGCTTTCTAGCTTCTCTTCAATGACGCATTTTACCAAGATAGAACTTTCCAAGTCTACTTTCAAGGCAATCTCCTATTCTCTCACAGCAAAATGTTACAATAAAATCCTAAACAAAATTTATTATAACTCTTAAAGGATTTTTGTCACCCACACGTAAGCAAGCTTAATATCATCACACAAAAATGTTCTTCTCTTTCTAAATGCCTACTCCATAATGAGGAATTTTAAAAATTTCATAACGGTACACAAGCGTAAATTAATACAATATAGAATAATAATACACTAATTTTTAGTTACAATTTCTTTCCCTAGAATAAGCTTAATCAATATTTTTAAAAAAAACTTTGTACATTTGCCGTATAAGATTTAGTATAAATTTATAACATAAAGAATACTAAAGATGCAATATACCTCCAAATTTTAAAAATGATACTAATTATTATCAGCATAGCTTTCTTTAAAAACAAACTAAGAAGGTAAATCAAATTTAATTAGTTTAAATAGTAATATTACTATAATTCAGACAATTAATAGCTATAACACATTAACCAACCGTTATCGTTCATTATTTTCAGTTCCCATACAACCTTCAAAACAAATCTTCCAAGCAGCTCAACTACAGAAGAGTATTCATGTAAGTTTATTATATTTAAGCTGCTCATTTAAAGCAAAAATTCATTTAATATAAAAAACAAAACCAATTCAATTTGGTAATATAACGTAACTAGAAGTCAAAAAAAAGGATTACTAGCTCCTATTTAATCAGTATAAGAAACTAGCTTTCCAAGACTTTGGAACCTTTGGAGTTTGTCGAGGCAATTCTACCTTTACTCTTTTTGATTGTCTTTTCTTTTTTTTTCTTTTTTTCTTTTTTTTTGCGAGATGCCACATTAATATTACTTCAATGATGGTAAAAGTTACGAGTAGTTAACAATAGTACTATAGAATTACTTGAATATTTTAACTATCAATAATTATTTTTGAAATATCGATAGCCTTTTAAATTCAGAGTTTTTAATTCGTACTCGCGTTAAACATCTGATCATTATCATTAGCTGTCCCTTAGTTCCCAAGAATTAGGGATAAGGCGAGCAAACAAGCACCAGAAAAACAATAGCTAAGTAGATGACCGTGAGCAGAGTCGAAGAAGAAAGCCTCTGCCCCCACAATTTCCCCTCATACCCGTAATTACAAGACCAGCACGGTCAAAATCTGCCACTGAAGCTTCACACACAGTGACAATCACCTACAGTGGGATCTCGTCAATGTCAAGATTCATCTCCTGGGACAAGCCCACAACCATACCCTCACAAAACCATGCCATTTACTCCTATTATGCACCTTTCTTCTCACTTGTGTTAAATTCGCCTTCCTTTCCTCCAAACACTCCTTTGATATAGGAGAGAAATTGATAAAATGTCAAGGGACTAAAAACTTTAATTTATTTTAATTTTTATGTGAAAAAATACGAATTTATCTAATTTCTTCTTCTATAATATATTGTTTACCATTTTTATTCTTGGTTCGATCTCTAATTTTGCATAATTATTAATTATTTTAAAGCTATATATAAAGCAATAAATACATAGAAATATTATTAGATACTGGTCATAACTTTTATAAATTAGTAAGCCTTTATATTACCTTTCAAAAATCCCAAAATTTTGTCTACATTATATAACTATAGGAAAATAGTGTATTACAGGAAATATTTAAGTTAACGATAGGATATTTGAAAATGCTTTAGAAAAAATGTAGAAAATATTTGAGAAAAATATTTTTATTTTATTATTACTTTTAGTTCAGTAATTAGATATTGCGATCAAAGTTAACCATCAAAGAAAAAGAAATTTATCACACACAATATATAAAGACTCCATTTCTCACCTTCAAAATTACAATACTACTTTGAGAAAAGCTTTACGTGAGGCACCACTAAGCTTTTAATATTCGATTCAAACTTACTTCTCTTTCCAGCAAAGTACAAACATAATATGCAACAATATTTCTCTACCTCAAAAGGAAAATGTACATGGGTAAATGCAAAATAACATTATAAATGGGAACAAAATATGCATAAATCGCAGTTCGTCTGAATGCATAAGAGCATCAATTTTTAAAAGAAAATAACATTCAATCCTAATACAAAAATCTTTGGCTTTTTGGCACCTTTAGGCATCAATAATAAAAGTACTAAAATATAAAAAATAGAAAACAATACTTAAATTAAAACTCAATTTAAAAGAATATTAACGTGAAAAAAAGTTGCGGCACATGAGACGTCACAAATAAATACAATTACAATATACAAGTAAATTGAACACACAATCTGGCACTTGGAATAGTTTTAGGCTTAAATTTAGCAAATCTTTTATGAAAAAATATTTAATATTAATGCATAAAAAAAAAAAAATCAGAATCACAATAAAATAAAACAAAAGCCATATTTAATACTAAATATTTCTATTTAAAAGCACCTCCTGCACATTCACCTAAATTTCTGCATGAAATTTGATTTCATGGATCTTCTTTAATTTCATAATCTGTTCTAAGAGATTTGAGACCAAGTTCCAAGGAAGCAACTGTTCCTTCATGAAGCAAATCTAAATCAAGATCGCTCAAATTTGCTGAAATTAATTGATTGAGATAATCGTTATTGATCTGTTCAATCATATATTTGAGTGCGGAGTTTTGAACTACGGCGTTGGCAGCCAAAGGGAATTGATTTAATTTAATTTTATACACATCAAAAGAATTATTATTATTATTATTATTTTATTATTATTATTATTATTATTATTATTATTATTATATTATTATTATTATTATTATTATTATTATTATTATTATTTGAACAATACACATCAGGGGACCTGCTTTTATTTGTTCTGGTTAGTTATTTTTTTGCCTAACCAAAAATGAAGGTAACACCATCTTTGTTATTTAAAATCTTTGAATATAACAATTAACGCTACATTGGCTGCATCCAATGTTAGCTTCGATTTAAAACCTAAATTGATGCCTTATATATTTCTATAATGTATAGAAAAATTTAAACTTCTTGCCTACACTTTCGTTTTAAATTTTTATTCCAGTAGCATAAAACACAAAATTACTCCTCAGGGCTACATATTTAAACAGAAATGTTACTATTATATCTATATTTACTACATAAGAGTATATTGTAATTTATAACCGAGTTGCAAGGCAATATACGTTGGCAAACACTTTCCTTTATTTGAATGAAGAAAGTAAATGAGTAAATATAAAGATAATTACGAATTAGACCAGTAGACCAAAGTAAATACTAATTACTACTCCATAATCAGTTTCATATCAACCTCTTTATAACAAACTTTAAATTTAATTCAATATGACTATAAAAACTTCCGACTTATAAGAAGGCCACAATTCTTGGAATACGGAATCTGGTAAAATCATTGCACATCTTCAAATTTTCGAACATTATTTTTAAAACATGCTTTAGTTTTTTTTTTTAAGTGTTGGTACAGAAGTCATCACTACACACTTAAGGGTACGACAATGCGAAGCACAGAAGGTTAAGTACAGAGTCAACAAAACTGGCAGCGGGCGTGGGAGAAGGATTCATCAACCGTGGGCGAGGGTAGTGTGGAATACACGTACGAGAACCAGCACCAACTCTTGGTGGCGACACGAAGAGGAGCACTTCCTAAAGGCATGATTGACGCTGCAGAGCTAAACCATAGCGAGTGTGAGAAAATAGTATGTCGATAGAATGAGGTTCGGTTTTAGAGCAGTTGGAAGATATGCAGGTTGTTTTGACGAAATGAAGAGGCCATTTTATTCTGGTGGTGAGCTTCCTCATTATCTAGGATTCCATCGTGGAAAGAAAACCAACAAGGAATCACTGCTAATGAGTAGTAAAAATCTCGAAGCGCTATTAATAAGGCTGTCAGTTCTGTAGTAAAGATGGAAGCATGAAGAGGGAGATTATGAAAGATTGTGCGACCGGAGAAAGCTGAGACACCCATCACTTCCTCCGTTCATGAGCAATTTGAACAAATTGGAAGTTTTTGTGGGCAGGAGAATGAGAATAGAATGCAGCCTTTATTAAAACAGGGTGGGTGAGTGATTTTGGATACAGCGAAAGAGAATTCTGAAATGGAAAATTACAGGAGAATATCATTACTATTGTACATTTATGCCGGTACCTTCAGTAGGGGAATGTGAAATTAATATAAAACATTATATAGTTCTTTCAAAAGGCCAATGAGGAGGATTATGACTCACACCGTTGGTGAAAGGTAACGCAGTTGTACGCCTGGGGGGTGGTGTGATGCTGAGAAAGGTACATGGAAGCACCAAAAGCGAGGAAATAGAAGAAACGTGAAAAAGCACAGACGAGAAGTGACAGCCTTGAGACGTTAAAAGTAGCACAAAGTGGACGGGCGCAGCATAGAACCTGGAAGGAACATCCAGGATGTAGTAGAGAAAAGGATGATACGGGAGGGGCGAGCACAGGAAGAGAGAGAGAGGCCCCCAGACAGAGTATGAGGGAAACAAGACTAAAGAGGACGGTGAAAGACCGAAAACGATGGTGCCAGACGTGGCGAGGGGCGAGCCAGATCGCAAAGGATGCATGAAAGGTTGGAATTGATGCGATTGAAGGACCGACAAGAGCAGAGAGAAGGAAAAAACAGCACAAGTCAGAGCGGCGACAGAACAGGACGCTCGGAAGGCTGGATAGAAGAGGAGAGATGAAAGATGTGGTCGAAAGCTGTCGGGGGACAGGAGAAGAGTGATAATTGATAACGGTGTGATAAAAAGTGTGGAAGTATGAGAAGGATAGTGGTAAGAGCTTTTGTCCTGCCGGCTGCTGGCATAGATGAGGCAAGACTCCCGCCAGCAGGAGGATCGGGTGAATGTGTGGATCAGAAAAAGAGAAACCGGGGTACCACGGCAGGGGCGTGCAAGCCCGCGTTGAAGCATCAGGGGGAAAACCACAGAAGAATTACTTCAGTCAGAGCGGAGACTGGGAAGGGGGCGCGTGGGTACAGCTAACGAAGTCAGGAGATGACCTGGAGTCAGACGGGGAAACTGGGTGAAACGGATCGAGTCGCGGTGAGATATATTGCGAGAAGCGTGTCGTGATATGTGAAATTTAGGACTGGGTCGGTGAGTGGGGGTACACCACAAGAAGTCGAGTGTGACTTGGTGCGTGGAAACCGGGAAACCCCGGCCGGATACCCTGGGGCGGGGAAGGGGCGAATGGTACGAGTGAACCGGGGTCCGTCAGCATAATCAGGGGCGAGGCGTGGGGGAACGGCATTGTGGACCCGCCTGGGGAAAGGGGCACCATGAGAGGGGGAGGCTGCGTCATGGTGTGGGCCATTGGGGGGAGCTGGCACGCAAGCCGGTCGCGGGTGCCTGGAGTGAACTGGTCAGGAAAAGCAAGTGATCGAGGTTCCCGATCTCGCAGAGTGGGGGGACTAGATGAGTGGAAAGCAAGTGGAGCGGGTCGTGTCCGGCCAGGGTGCCGAGGAGGACTGGTGGGGGGAGAAGCTGCGAATGAAGAGCGGCAGCATAGGTGCTTGATGAAAGGGGGAACGGCAGGGGAAAACGACTGAGAGGCGATGAGCGGGGAAGGATAACTCTGGCCCAGCGTACGGAACGGTAAAGGGGCACTTTTGCCAGCACTAAGATAAGACGGGACGGGAACCAGGGTGAAGGGGGGGCCGGCAGGAAGGAGACTATATAGGTGGGGTGGTGGGAGGGCGGAATGAGACGAATAGCCCAGGGTGTCATGCGTTCAAATGGCTGGTGGAAATACGAGAAAAAGCTGCAAGGCGGGGGGGAGGCGCGGGGGGGCTCGGCCACTCGGATGGTGGCCGGGGTGATGGGGCGGGGACACAGGGGGTAGACAGGGGAAGGGGTGGGAGCAACCGGTGGGGCTGAGGGAAAAGGGACGACGTGGAGCCGGAAGGGAGGGGGAGTGGGGTAAAGTCCAGGGAGGGGAGGGGAGGCGAGAGCGTGGGGCGGGAAATCGAGTTCAGGAAGTAACGGGGTGGAAGAGATGGATGACAACGCAGGCCCGAAACAAGTGTGATGTAAAGCGCATCAATCAGCTGGAAAAAGAGTTTTTTTTCTAGTAGCTATGTTATTCTGATGAGAAAAGCATAAGGAGAGGATACTAAGGTAATAAGAAGAAAAGAAAAGAAAAAAAAACAAAAGTTACCGCGTTAGTGTGTGAAAAAAATACAGGCGGCAAAAGGGTGAAACCCAAAGACGTGGGGCAAGCCTCCAGGGAGGGCAGGGTCCTCGGATGAGGGTACGTAGATGGGGGAGAGGAGACATACATGAGGAAAGGAGTATACTTCTAGCAAGGGAGCAAAACCGGAACTGAGAGGGTCCCCGGAAAGACCAGTGTCCCATTGAAGGTGTGGGGAGAAGAAATGCCAAGGAAGAAGGGAAAATACGGGAGGCGGTAACGGGGGCAAAAGGGCCAGTTACGGGCCAGGGTGTGTGGTGGATGGGGTCGTCGGGGGACCGGGCCGCCTGGGGGGTATGCGGAAGTGGCCACGCGATACATAAAAAATAAAAAAGAAAAAAAATTAACAGGTAAAAAGGGTGAGCGCAGTGAGAGCCCACTCGGAGGATCACGAAGGGTAGGATGGCAGTCGTATCATGGTGAGAAGGTGGAGAGGGTAAAAAAATGGGTGTGAATGAGACGAGATAAAAGGACCAGAGAATGGGCACGGTGGGGAAAGGTTGAGGGGGACATGAGGAGAAAATGGAAAAAATGAGAGGGAGGAGGGAAGAGGTGGCTGGGATGCACGCTAGTAGGGAGTCCGGAAACTGTGCAAAGAAAGGTGTAGCAAACAGAAAGAGGGCAAAAGACGGGGCGAACGTGGCCGAGCACCTCGCACGGAAAAACTGGTAGAATGGGTGACGGACCCCATGGGTGGCGAGTGGAGTAGAGTGTGGAATCAGGTAGTAAAGACATGAGGGAATAAGATGGGACGGAAGAAGAAAAGCGAAAATAAAAAATTATAAAGGATATGAAAAAAAATACGAAGCAATTAAAGTGGGCAAAAGGGGGAGCAGAGAGGGGAATCGGACCCCGTAGTGTAGGCGGAGGGAGGGGTCAGGAGGACAGTGTAGGACTGATGAGCGAGGGAGAGGAGAAAAGATGGTAGGAGAGAAGAAAGGAATAAGAGTAAAAGGAAGAGAGACGGAATAAGAGAAATGGAACAGAATGTGCCGATTCGCACCCAGGGGGCCGATGCACCGCCACTGCAGGGAAGACTTGAGGAAACTGGGAAGAAAACCTTGTTAGAGTGAGAATACAGATGAGGGGGGGGTCGGATGTGAGACAGAGAGGCGGCAAGCATGTAAAAAAAAAGGTCCAAAAAGGCATTAGGAAGGGGGAGACGACTTAAGGAGACCTAAAAAGCCCACACCACTCGCCTCGACGACAGTGAGTGTAGTAGATAGTGAGGATAGAGGCAGAGTCTAGAGCGCGCGGCGGCGGGACGGAGACACTGAGGTTAGAACGGCGTCGCCGACGCTCCCGAAGGCACGGGGTGGAAATTGGGGGAAAGCACCTGCCCGAGAGGCATAAGTCACACATAAAAAGAAGAATTGGAAGCGAAGAAAAAAAGCTGGAGGTAAGGGTAAGAACACCGAAGGCAGCCGACGGAGGGTGTTGAAGCCGACCACAGCTGAGGGTGGACGCGACAGTGGAGAAGGTTCGTGCGACCGTTAGAATTAGGCAGGTAGAGGGGAAGGGAGGATAGTAGAAGAAAGTAGAAGGTAATAATGCTAAAGATAAGAAAAGTGGCAATGGAAGGAGAATAAATACAGAAGAGAAAGAATAGGTGGGCTCGTAGTCCACCCCTCGCCAAAAATGTGACATGGGAAGGCGTGTGGGAGAACTAAGGGCATTGGGGATAAAAAGGGGCAGTAGATAAGAACTTGTGGAGAAGGAAAGAATTAACTAAGATAAAAGGCTAAGAAGATATGATAAGATTTATGGGGCAGGTCACCCCTTGCTCAATGGTGACACGTGTGGAAGCGACAAGAGGCCGTGGGTGGCCACGTTAAGACGCGGGGACAACAAATGGACGTTGGCCAGGAAACTAACGACGCGAGGAGCCACGAAAAAGAAGGAAATGCATCCATAGGGTCAGGGAGAACGAAGTGGAAAAAATCGCACATCGGGTCAAAACGGATGGCGGGAAGTGGCAGGGACGCCGATGTTTCGAACAGGGTGGCAAAAAAGAGAAAAAGAATGAGGAAGGAAAGAGTCTTATATTACGGGATAGTACTTACGTGAGGCAGGAGAAAGAGCTGAAAAGGCGATGGGAGGTAGCGGTAGAGTTGGGAGAGGGTACGAAGCACCCCGCCGAACAGGAGGCGACCGGTCTCTCGCCCGACCGTATAGCCTGGAAGGCAAAAAAACAGGGAGTACAGCAGGCTGGACTAAGAGCCAAACACTAGGTAAGAAAGTAAACAAAAAGAATATGACTCTGTCGCTGGTAGAAAAACAATAAGGTGAGCCGCTGAGCAAGAAAAAAAAGCCAGAGTAGCGAGAGAGAGAGAAAAAATATAAAACACGGAAGTGGAGGTGAAGGAAAGAGTGCAAGAAGTACAGGTAAAAGAAAGAGAGACAGAGTCCGTGGGGAGCAACCGCTGTTAGCGAGGGGAGGGCAACAGAAAGCCATAGGGGAGGGCAGGGGTGCAGGCAATCCAGCCAGGATTGGGCGCGGGTTTGAGGGCCACTGAGATCAAGGAAAGGGTAAGAGGTAGATGTGAGAAAGAAAGTTATCAACTAAGACTTTATGAGGAGGCCGAAGCGACGGATGACCCATGGCAGGGGTGGGGATAAGTGGTCACATTAAGGGCCGCTAAACCAGAGTGTGGATGAATTATGGAGCGTGAGGGATCTACAGGCGACCGGAAGGAGGATGTGAAACTGAGAAACGAAGTGACAACTTAAGTGAGCGGCTAAAAGCGGGGGGAGGTTAGCGAAGCGCTAAGGTAAAGGGGTGAGGGGCAAGTAAAAAAATGTAAAGGGCCGAAAAAAGGTCAGCCTAATGCTAACAGGGATTGGAGGGATGACGAGCAAGAGGGTGCTAAGAATGAAGTTTGAGGAATAGGCGGCGAGAGGGGCGGTGGAATCAAGGAGTCCCTCTAATAAATAGTATGTGAGAAAGCAAAGTTTAACTAATTATGTAGGAGTAGTTGATGGAGAAAAATGGGCAATGAAAAAAAAAAAAAAAAAAAATTAAGAGAGAGAAAAAAAAAAGGAAGATATAAGACACAATATAAAGATGAGATGGGGATCGGAAAAGAGTTTAATAGCATGTTCGGTTCAACTCCTTGACGATCAGGTATACTGGTATGGCGCTGTACAAATATGAAGTGGAATATGAGTATAGTAATAGCCATGAGGGAAGTGGGGGACGAAAAGAAAAGGAAAAAAAAAATAATGAAAATGGGGGGCGCATGGCAAATACAGCGGCTATAGTAGACCTACAATGGAGGTGAGGGGCTGGAATGCAAGAGTGAGGGTGTGAGAAGGGGAAAGAGAATTGGGAGTGAGTGGAGGAAAGGCCGTAAACAGGTCACGTGTGGTAATATAAATAGAGGGGTGTCGCGTAACGGGGGAGAAAAAGAAAAATGTAGAGGGGGGGAAGAGGAGGAAGGTATTACAGGAGGAGTGGAGCGGAAACGACAAGTTGAGAGTCGGTGTGGCAATTAAAACAGAAGGGGAACCGCACACAGACAGAGGGGAGGAGCTTGGCGCTCTTCACGTGAAAACAGGTGGGGTGGTGGGCCCCCACATGTCGGCCACGAGTATTGGCATAGCGAATTGAGATGGATGACAACCGAAGCGCGTAGATGAAAAGAGGTATAGGGCCGGGATTGCAGGGAGTTGGCCAATTGGTGGGCGTACTGATGTAGGAGATGGAGGAGTTGTTGTAAAAGGAGGTATGGCCAGTGGAGCTTACGGGCCCGGCTACACGACTGTTGTTAGGGTGAAGTGGCCCATCAAATTCCAAGGACGAGTGGTAGTGATGCTCATAAACGGTGCATCACAAAGGTGCAGATGGGGTCGGTGTGGTTAACTAGCGTTCTGGCGAAGACCTGAGGAATAGAAAAAGGGAGCGGGGAAAAAGGTGGAGAAAAGCCAGATAGAAGAGATAAGTGGGTCGAAGGCTCAAGACCAGGCACAGGTGGAGGTTCGGGCTCAACTAGGTGCCCGAGCCGCCCCCCACAAAAAAAACATAGGGGTGAAGGAATGACACCATGGTGAGCTAGGGAGGAGTAGGAGGACATGGATGTACCGAGAACGAAGTGAAGATGTAAGGAAAACAGGGAGGGTATACAAAATAGAAAGCGAAAAAGAAAAAGAAATAAGAGGCAATACATCATATATCATAACTAAATTTGAAATAGCACCACAGCAATAAAGCGATAAGGAGCGGCAGAACGTGCAGGTGCATAAACCTGATTATTATAGAGAGAATTGACACGATTAGGGATTGGTGCGAAGGATACCGACGATGAGCCCAGGAGGGGCAGAAAAAAAAGGCCATAAAGAGGCGTATAGAAAAGTAAGGGAGACGGGGTGACTGTAAAGGGGTCCGCAGATGAGGGGAAGTAGGTAATCTATAAGTAGTGGGGTCGCGTTTCCAGGCGAAGTTGGGGAAAAGAGCAGCCATAAAAGAAGTAGAATAAGTGGAAGACAAAGCGGGAATGGGAAACGTCAAGGAGAAAGAGGGATACGCAACCAAAATTACGTCGGGGCATAACAACGAGGGCGCAGCGTTGGCATGAGAAAGAGTGAGATAGAAGAGATAGCCTGAGAAGATAAGAATCGATAGATTAAGAGTTAATAGTTTATGAGGAAGAGCAAAAAGATAAATAGATGCAGAGAGTGAGATAGACAGAGATATATTAGAGAGGGAAGGGGTTAGTACCGATTAGCAGGAAGAGTCGGAGTGCACCTAATATAGACAGAAGAGACAGGGAGGCAGCGGGGCCTGTAATAGGGGGCCCCAGAAAAAGGAGCTGGAAAACATAAGTTCGCAACATAAGGGAAAATGAGGGTCAAGGGATAAATGGCAAAGGCGAGATACTGAGGGCCCCCCCCAAAAAAATGAGGCCATAATGTGTATCCATATATCGAAAGCGGGCAAGTGGGTCAAGAGCGAACAGGAGCCAGCTTTAGGACAGGGGGCAATAGTGCCACCAATAAGTAGAAGGAAGATATACAGGAGTAAGTGGACCAAACAGTGGAGTGGGAGAAAGGAGAGGGGGGTGGAGGCAAGTGCAGGGCGAAGGCAACAGGGCGCTCAACGAGCAGGAGGAGCAATAGGAGTGGTCAGAAGCCGTGTGCAAAAGAGTGCGATACTGGCAAAATATATATCCGCGCAGGGGCACCAGCAGCAAGTCGCAGCGCAAAGGAAACGGTAAGAGGCACGTAAGGGCAACGCATAAAAGTAAAAAGGAGTTCACAGACGGTGGAGATCACGCGGGAAACAAGGCACTGAGATATGCGTTAAAGAGGAGTTGGAACTCAAAACGGCCAGGCCATTATGAGGGGCGGCGGGGAATGCTAGATGAAAAGTCACGGCCAGTAGCACAAAGGTAGCGTCCAGCTGCGATACGTTTGAGCAGCGGGACACAGCGTCACCGAAACAAAGCTAGGGACGAAGGAAACCAGGCGCCCACGTCGAATGCAACTGCCAGAGCCAGAAATCGAGGTTATCAAAGAAGGCTAGAAGACGCAAAAAGCTCCAGTGGAAGAATCGTTACACGGTTGGGAAGAGCCGAAGAAGCCATGGGAGTGAACACACGGTCTAATAGTAGCTTAGGAGAAAGCTTTTGTGGTGGAGCGACGGCGGAAGCCGCCGTAGGCAAGTCTAAGTGTGCACAGGGGACCATGAAGCCGAGGGGTAAAAAGCTATTGGGGCATTTGGCATGGAAAAGAAGCAGTGAAAAGTTGTGAGCCGCACTGGTCGGCTTCGCTTGAAGTGGTGCACGTATGGGGAAAGGAAGAACCGAGGTCGCCCATGGTCACTTCATGAAGAGATGGTGGTGAAAGGATAATGCCGAGCAAAAGTCGGCAGACAGAAAAGAAAGTGAGAGGTGGGAAAAAGCAAAGGGCAAGCGGCTGAGAAGGGGAGTATCGGGACAAATAAATGAAAAGCGACAGACGGAGAGGACAGTCAAGAAAGAAGCAAAGAGAAGGGTGCACGTGAGTATCCAGGAAGACAAGAAGCCCGTCAATGGGGGAAAACACTGAAAGGGTGTAGAATGGGGAAAAAACTAGCCAAAGAATGACCTGTGCAGCGCCAACATTGGGCACTCCTTCAGTGCATGATGTGGTCACAATAAGCATCAGCACAAGAAAGGGGTGATTCCTGAAAAGGGAGAACCGGCTAATGGTCCGGCATGGGAGCCTTGTAGTACGTTAGCAAAGTTGAAGGAGTGAATAGGAGAACGACCGAAACGTGCATAGTGCAGTAATAGGTAAGATGTGTGAAGGGGGGCTGTTTGAGGAAGAAAGAGAGGTACGGGGGGGATGTAGACGTTGGTTAAGAGTAACACGGAGATACATGGAACTGTGCTTGGACGGTAAAGGTGGTCGCGCAAAGTGAGTAGGAGCTGATGCACAAAAGGAATAGTCGGGGGGCAGACGTGCACATTGGCAGTGTGGATGAAGGGGGTTGAAACAAGTGCGGATATATGGATCAGGTACCCGGGGTAAGAGGTTGTCTGTCTTAGCACCTCAATGAGTGAGATAAAGATGGACGAGAAGAGATATGAGGTAGATAGAGTAGATTAAGTTGAACTAAGAGTGAGATGGCATCTTCAGACTTTTGGAGGAAGAAGATAATGAGTAAGAGATTCCTTTTTGTCGTTTTGCGAGATAGAGAATAAAATTTGATGAAGAAGTAATAGATTGAATAAAGTATATAGAGGGTTATCCGGAGTTCCGGCCGGCAATGGTGACAGTGTGGTGGGGCGGGTGCCGCTCAGAACCGGAAAAAATGGATGGAGTTGATTAAACGAGATAAGGTAAATATGGTGAGAGGAGTTATGTTTACATACCATAGCTCACGTCTGAACAAAATAGAATTCGGTAGCCGGGTAGTGATTCATGACACCATGGAGGGAGTTAGCAGACACAGAGGAGGAAAAAAATAGATGACGCAAATGAGCGCAATAAAGATTGAGGAAGAGAGACGCAAGAATTGCAAAGAAAAGCCAAAACATGTACTTAATAGAAGAAATGATAGAAATCAGAGTTTTACGATGAGACCTGAAATCAGACAAAATATAATAAAAGAATAAAGAATTGTGTACAGAGAAATAGTATATTTATAGATCTAGTATGAGAAAGGAGTAGATTAAATATTAAATTGCAAGTGAATTACAGAGGGGCCAAGGCCTCAAACTGTCGGGTTAAGCCTAGGAATAGAGGGAAAAGACAAGAAATGACGCATTCTTTGGGAATATGGAAAGCACCAGAGAGTTTCTGAAGGTGAAATAATAAGTCGGAGAGCCTAGAGAAAGGCGTCGAAATTTTCGTTATGGTCAGACGTGAGTGACAGGCGGAAACAGTGCAGCGCTCGTACAAATAAAAAAAAAAAAAAGCGAGGAAAATTAATTGTAGGGGGAGAGGGGCAGACATAGGCTAAGACCCGGCTCCACGGAGGAGGTGGGACGCAGGCAAGACAAAATATGAAGGGCTGGAAAAATGGCGTGAGTGTGGTGGGCACTGAGGTTGGCCAAAAGGGGGAAAGTAAATGTCCGCAAGATCGAACTTGTGCACGCGTCGAGCCTGTCGCTTTAGTAGCGGGGATGCCAGGTTGTGTGCCGAGGAAGAAGACAGGAGCCGCCCGCCTTATTCCAAATGTGACGCCAGAGGCGCGCAGGGGACAAGTGAATACCGATGGGTGAGTGAAGGTCGGGTGTGATTAAGGGTGGGTAACAGGACTCCGAGGGTAGGGGGTGTATGTTAGGTACCGCAGGTGGAAGAGGGGGGAAACATTAGTTGAATAAGAATATGAAAAAAAAAAAAAAAGGGTTGGGGTGAGAAGGAATGAGGCAGTGGTAGAAAACAAGTGGGGATTGATGATCTTAGGACAAAGCGGAAAGTTCAAGGAAGGATGTGAGAAAGCTGGAGCAAAATGATAGAGAAGAGAAGAGATAATGAATAGATAGAAGAAAAGAGATTGAGATAATGAAGATGATAAGCAATAGAGAGAGAGTATTAGATTAGAAGAGTAGAGTAGATGGATAGGAAAAGAGAGAGAACGGGTATAGAATGAGAGAGGAGAGAATGATAGTAGATAGAGAGATAATATAGATAGTAGATATTAGAGATGAACGAAAGATGAAAGATGAATATATTGATTACGAGAAAAATAACTGATGCACGAGTCTAATCATGATGTAGAGGATATAGAGAGAGAGACAAAGACTCAGAATCCATAAGCAACCACCAATAACCATCGACTGATATTAGAGTATCAAATGAAGATTATATTGAGGTGAAGTAGAGAGAGTAGATGAGGCACGTTGTGGGCGCAGGGTTGAAGAGCGATGTGGGGCTGCGCTGGAAAGAACAAGAGTGCCAGCGCAGATTGGGGCGAGTTCTTGGTCCACGGAGACACTAAAAAATGGGCTTTCTGTGAGGAGAAGGTCGGCAAAGGAGAAGTGAGCAAGGGACGCAGAGGGGAGTCACACTAAAGCAGCCATAGAACCCAACAACAGAACACCCACAAAACATACCAGCAACAGCCACCAACACACACAACACAACTAGAACGAGCACGCATGTCACCAACAACACAAAGCACACAGTCATGCGGTGCGGCGTGAATGGGAAATAGTCCGCGACGAGACGCAAAACCACTCCACGAGACTGGGGCAACATTGCCGAATTACGGCGCCGGAACAGGGCGGTGTTGCAGCGGTTCAGAAATATGCTCGTGCACCGGTCCAAGCGGGTGCTCAGAAACTCACACAATTTCCAGACCAAGAAACTGCAGGATAGGTTAAGAGCGAATGGAGGTGAAGAAGTAAAGAAAGAAGAAAGAAAGATTGAAGAATATGTATTATGGAAGATAATAATGGATTTCATGAGAAGAATATAAATAGGAGTAGTTTATTTGTTTTTTGGTTTTTATTTTTTTTGTATTGGTTTTTTTTTTTGTGTTCTTTTGTTAATTTTTTTTTTCTTACTTTGTCGTGTGTTTTATGTTTTTCTAATTGATTCTTCGATTGCTTGCTTTTTTTAATTGTTTTTTATTGTCTCTTATATTTATTTTTTATGTTTTTATTTATTTTTATTTCTTGTTTTGTTTATGTTTGTTTCTTTTTTGTAGTTTTTTACTTACTTGTCTTTTAGTTGTTTTTCATTTGTTAAGAGTATATAAGATGATTCTATTAGATATTAGAGTCTGGTATAGATGTGAGAGGGTCGGGCGAGAATCGTGTCAGCGGCAGTTAGCCAAAAAATCGGATAGGGGTGGAAAGCGGTCAGCGGCAAAGGGGCGTTCGATTAGTGGCTATGTAATTGAACAAATGAGAAGAAGTTGGAAAAGGTAAAAAAAACAACAATTGTAATAATAAGAATAATGAAGAAGAAGTTATATGTAGATAGTGAGAGATAGAGATTGATGAGAGAATTGAGTATAATAGTAGGATGAATAAATGATGTTGAATATATATTAGATAGATGAGATAGAGAAGATAGATGAGAGATAGAAGAGAGAGATGAGATGATGTACTGATTATTAGAATGATAATGAGAGTGATATGTAGAATAATGATTATAGATAATGTAATGAGAGAACAACAAATATAGATAATTAGGATATATCGAGTAGAGAGAGAGATAGGAGAGATGAGATACCCTAGTGGCGGAGTGAGGGTAGGACAGTTCCAGTGTTTCCTAAGGCGCCGGTGTGAGCGTGCATAGTGCCATCACTCGACGCATGACAATCAAGCATATTACACAGTTTACGATCGAACAACTGCGCGAGACTCATTCGAACAGACAGTCGCCGAGCCCGAGACCATACTTGAGGAGAAAAAAGGGCCCACAGCGGGGAGTCCGGCGTGGCGTTAGAAAGCTGACTAAGGGACGGGGTGAGGTAAGGTAGGTGTGGCGGCCGACTGACCATTCGATGTTCGTTGGCCAGAATGGCGAAGCAGTCCGCAAGTGTATTAAGTTGTAATTTTTGATCGCATGCTAGTTGTGTCTAATGCGCATCGCGGTTGGGCGTGGGATTGCGCGTCGGTGTGCTTAAGGTGAGTTAGAATGTCGGTAGCGGGAGATGGTAAATTGGCAGAGTAAGTAATAGTGGGAGACGATTGAGGAAAGAGAGGGAGTGAGGTAGAAAGCAAGTGAGGGCCGCTGACTGGAAACAAAGAGAAAGCGGAAATAATGGTGATTACAAGAGGTGGTTTGGTGGTTGGAGTTATATTTTTTTTTGTATTTATTATTATAATTTTTTGATTGTTTGTTTGATTTTTTGATTTTTTTTATGATGGTTTCGTTCCTTCGTCCCTAAATACATGAAAGCTTTCTCTATCCGATTACAGTTTGACTTCAAACAAAATTTCGTGTCTTAGTTTAATTATTTGATATATACTTTTGTTAATCTAATTTGGAAAAGAAGATGATGAGAGAAGTGATGATAGAAGGATTGGCAATTCTGATGAGTGAGTTGTAGATTTTGGTGATTATTCTAGATTTTTTGTATGTGAGTATCTTAAAAATTGTTTACAAGATAATCGTCATGCAAGGATCAATAATTCGGTGGTTTGACGACATAATGATCATTCTGAAAATTATTAAAAGAGTACATTTCTGAGGAATAAATTCTGCAATAGTTCTTGTGAGGGGAATACGAAGATTCAGTTCATTTGCCACAATATTCTGCCCATTCAAGGATTTTTTTTTCTTTACAGTTGTCATCTACACTTCACGGCAAGAGCCCGAGCTCAAGGAGGGTGTGAGTTACACTTATCTTCAAATTCACCCTCTAGCGCATAATTACGCATTATAGGAAGACGTCAGGCCTTTAAAGTGAGGAGATATAAAGATTTATCATGTGCAGGAAATACTCAGAAGATGAAGATAATTCCCACATAAAACATGATTGGGAGGGGGAAAGAAGAAGAAAACAGCAAACTAGCCTTGGATGTTTACAATGGTCAACACAAATACTCGTGCGCAGATACAGTGCCTATTGTGCTATCGAGGGAGTCGTAAAGGTGGTTGGACGCGAGGATTAAGTTTTCCCCGAAGCAGAGCCGCTGCGATTTGTACCAATAGCGATAGAGATAAAGCATCCAATTTAACACCTCGCAAAGAATAGAGAGGTCTCGAAGTGAAACTGAAGATTATCAGAACAGTTTTATAAGCCTTTTTGACGCTGACTCGACCCTATCCAAAAGCCGGGTGAAACCAGAGCACCTTCCCTCCCACCCCCAGATATGAAGCAAGTAACCATACTATGGGCGGTATGAAAAGTTTTCTCACGGATTTTAAAGTATGGAGGAAAAGTTTTCACATTCTAAACTGTTTAAATTGTTTGTGTGATGATCCTAGCAACCGTTTGATGCTGCTCGAAAGGTCTTTTTTTTTTCCCCCTTCCCAAACCTTCTATCATCTTTTTTGTACTTTCTCCCAATTTTCTTTTTTTTTTAAAAGGCCAAGCGATGTTATATTTCAACAGAGAGACCGACAGAAAACCGTCAGAAAAAGACAGGCAAACAGCTTTAGAAGTTATTTTTGTGAGACAGAGAATTTGATAAGTTGGTTTAAAAGAATTGCATTTCACAAGTAGTCTATCCACTTCAGCGAGAATAAATATCGAGAAAGATTAAGACAAGATGGGCAATTCCAGAATAAAAGGTGTTTAAGTAGAATTTGATATGAGTTATAAAAATGAAGTGTTCGAGTATCGGAATATCGACGTGGAATAGAGGTTATTGTTGCAGGTGAGAAGATCATAATACGAAAAGTTGTTAGGAGATCAAAGTTTAGGAGATTAATCGTGACAGACAATCCATTATCTTGGACACATATTTGGATCCAGAAAAGTGAAGAAGATTCGCTTCCCATCTAACAACAGTTCCGAGATTTGCATCGAGATTTTGGAAAGAAAGCTTAGAATTAAGTAGCAATAGAGAGGCAGGACACCCAACATGAGTGAGCTGGAGGAAGCAGTGACTCGTGCCTATACTTCGGTCAATATTGCTTTTATATGTTACAATCGCCACCACCCAAGTCGCCCGTTTAGTTTCTAAAGAGCTGAAAAGAACAATTAAATTCGGTTAGATAGCGAAAGATTATCGCCAGTAGACTTCGTGCACGAGAGCCGTACTGGCGATCGCGAGTGAATGAGATTCCAGATATCTAAAAGTGAGTTGAGAAGGGTTTCAAAGAGCTTAGATAGAATAATACAAGCTAGAGCTACAGGGCGATAGTTAGAAGGTATCAGAGCGCTTCGTTTTTCGGCAATAGGTTTACATTGGAGAGAGCTTTCTCAACACTGAGGGACGGAAGTGCTTGTTAATTGTGTAGACATAGGAAATAATTAGTATGAGCAGGGCCGAAGAGATTACCTTTTCGTTGGAAAATTAGCAACTACAATGATCAATCCGAATAAAGGAGGAAAGACAGTATTGCACAGAAGTGCTAAGAGGCCAGAAAGATTTTCTAGTAGGAGAACCAAGGAGGTTAGCGCACTTTCTTATATTGAAAAGCAGCTTTGACTCGTTCGACATAGTAATCCCTGCAACGATATTTACCTAGTCGAATGAAAATTTAGCTGAGAGATGATACTATTAGTGAGAACGAGAATTTTTCCATCACCCTAACAGGCACTTGTCTTTAGCCTGATTAATTGCAGAGTAAGCACGATCAACCATGATTGGATGAGGAAAGAAAGATTTACATTTTTTTTTTGAAAGAAGGTGAAGAGTCGCACTTCCACCTACGATAATTCTAATTTTGCTAATACAATTTACTCTGTCTCATCCATCCAACGATTACATGCCCCTTCTATCTTTGTTTAAATCTATATTACATATTCCATCATTATTCCTTCTGAGGTAGCCATTATTTTTGCTATCATCTGCAAACTTGCAAATCCTTATCATTTAAGTCCCTAGTGAAATTATTTTATATCATGTTTTGAGGATACAGTGCCAACTTTTTGCTGATCCTTTTAAAGAGATTCGGTACGACCACAATATTATGGTCTCCTCATCCATTATTATACTTTCAGTCTCATGATTAACTATTATATTTTTAATTATATTATATATTGTTATGAAGTGTATTATATTAGTTATTATTATTATTATTTATTATCTATTATATTATTTTCCATCTATAGGGAGACTCAAGTCATAAAAATTTTTTTGATCGCTTAAAATAATTGGGGAGGGTTTGAACTCCCCTGTAACTCGATGTCTTACAGGCCTTATTTAGAAGTTAGATATGGAGTATTTTATTGATAGATTTTATATTAAATTATCTGTTAATATCATATATTTATATATATATAGTAGTATATAATATATATAATACTATATAATATATTATTATATAGAGAAGATGATGAGAGAGAGGACTGCTGCGAGAGATGAGTAGAGAGAACATTTTTAATAGTTCTGTTTTCAATTTAACTCGTCTTAGATCAGCGCACAAAAGTTTTTTGTGATTGTGATGTTCGGTGCTTGAGAAATTCTATAGATCGTGGCCCATGTATATGATTTTATTATTGTGGTAGGTATAATATATATATGAGGTATATAAGATAAAATGTGGAAACTAGCAAGATTTATGTTAGATTATATCATTATTATAGTATGATTTCATATATATTTATAATAGTATATATTATATTATTATAATTGAAAGTCTATATCTAGATTAGTTCTTTTTTACATGCTTTTATTAGTTTAAAAGGAAAGTTCTCAGTATAAAAATTCCGGTTTCTGGCCGGAATGTCTTTGGGATTCTGGCTTTAATTCCCAGTCTCCGGCTGAACCTAAAAATTTCTAGTTTCCGGTAACCTCTAATATATATATATATATATATATATTATATTTTAATTATATTAATATTATATATATATATCATATATAGTATTTATACTTATATATAATAATAATATATATATATATATATATATTATTATTAGATATATATATAATATATATATTATATAATATATATATTTGATATTATATATTAGTATATATATATAATTATTATTATATATATTAATGTGTAGTGTTTTATATATGATATACACACTTCCTCTAAGCGACAATAAATACACACCCTACCACTCACTACCAAACAACTATCCCACAGAAACTATAGTATAAATTATGCCTCCTCTGCATGGTTCCCAGCACTACCATAATCTCCAACATAAATAAATTGCATGTTACACAAAACACTGCCCTTAGAGCATAATCACGGGATCTTGTACTAAATACAACCCCATCCAGCATTTACATACGAGACACAACATCCTTCCCTTCCTACCCACTTGATCACATGGTAGACACAATTATCCAGAAAAAACAACTTTCAATTCCAACCTCATTAATTCCCATTGCCAGCCAAATACTACCAACCCCCCCCATCACAGACCAAAAATTCCCGCCCCATCTCACAAGCCAAACTTTATAATGACATCAACACAACAACATTCTTCCCCCACCCCCAAATAGGTCTTTGGCTCTCTCAATCCATATCACAATAAAATTAACACATTAATTTACAAAATCGCATCTTGCCCTCCAATAAACATCTAGTAAACACCCATCCCCAAACAGTTCTCCCCTACATGAAAGAATCACTGTCCAGCATAGAAAACCAGAATTAAACCTCGCCGGAGCAATCAGGCCATCCACCCAAATCTTATCGCAACTATAAATCTCAATCAAACTAGACAACGTTAATATCCCCCATTTGCCTTAATGACGATCATTCCCGGAACATATAGAGCACTTCCTTCTGAGTGGCCCCTTCCTCGACGCTCCCGTACCACCTTTTGGCTGTAACTTCTTATTCTCTGACCTTGTGGAAACACCGCCTCTTTAAACGGTGTCCGGCTTTTCTGGGCGGTTGGCCTTCAATTAGGTGCAGAAATGGATATATATATAGATTATATATATTATTATAATATATATAATATTTATATTATATTAATAATATATATAATATATATATTAATTAATTATATACTGGTATATTATTTATAATATATTTATAGATGATATATAATATATATTAAAATATATAATTATGAATATATAGATATGATACGAATATATATTTATATATATTTATATATTACTACTTATATAAATATATATATCTGTTCTGTATATATTATTATATTAGTATAATATTATATATATACTATAAGTATATACTCTGGTGACAAAGGTCCGCCTTACCAAATTTCCCTTTTGGTTGTGGGGGAATTAAGAATCCAAGGTAAATTAACATTGAAAGCTGACATGGCTCCATATATTGAAACAGTATTTTGTAAGTGTGTAAGTGAAGGAAGTTTTAAGATAGATTTTAGGTAATGTGTTCCAGACTTTTACAGCACATTACCATGAAAGATTGAGCATAGGATTAAGTCTCGGGTCAAGACGAACAGAAATAATGGGTGTTTGGTGTTGTGAAAGATGTATTCGCACAAGCTCTCGCTCAAAGGAGTAGGTATCGACTAGAGGGTTTCAGATAAGATGCTGGGTCCATTTTATAGGCGATTAATGATGTAGGGAGTATTTGATTGCAATGGTTGCAAGATTTTTTTTTTTAATTCCTTCAAGTATTTGTTATTATTTATTTGTAGTGAGAGTGAGAGTATAAACATAAAATAAGTTAAAGAGATTTTTTGAGAGTATTGTGAGAGTCAGGAGATTAAATTAGTTTCCAAAATTCCCCCAATAAGACTTTGAGCCCTTATCACTTATTGCAGAATTGTGGTTTTTGAGCCACCCCAGTACTATATTGATTGCCATTATTCCATTACAAGTGAGCGGAGACATTATGCAAAGCAAGCAACTGGTGTTGGTATGGGGAGAAAAAGTTCCGAAGGTGGTCTCAGAAAACTCACCCGACCTCTTTTGAAAACTGTTTTAGAACAGAGAAGTCATGTGATCTCGTATTTTATTAAGATTTCAAAAGTATAATAATGGGCCAAGTCAAGATAGTTATTATGATAAGAGGAAAAGGTTTGGGATATTGTTGTAGTTTTTTCCCGAAACAAGATTTTTATTTTGTGGTTTGATTGTCAATTAGTACTCGTTAAATGATAGAAACTTGTTTTTTGAAAGATTTGTGTGTGTTAACAGCCATGTTCTTTGCCACAAGTAGAACATGTAGAAAGGTTTCGAAAAGGTCAACTGCTTTCAACTTACACCTTGGATCTATTTATATGATGTTCTACACCAGTGGTCTTCTATGTAGGTACGCATACTGCGGGGCGGTACTACAAAGTTGATACTTTGGTGTGTTCCCATAAGAAAGTACGTTGGTCACGGGACCATTCTTGCCGACTGTGATTTGATCGTGATCACATTGTAGGCGATGGTATATCATCATGTATGATTTAATTATAATTATTTTATATATATATTATATTTATTATATTATATTAGATATAGATATATTTATGAAGTAAATATTTATAATTATTTTTCGGTCTTAGGGGTACGTGATCAAAAAAGTTTGGAATCGGTGTTTCTACACTATGTCCCAAACACTATAAGGCTATTATGTAACGTCTCGTCTGAAGCTATCCCCACTTTCAGCAGTAGCTCAAATTTTCCTATCTCCATCTAGGAACCTAAATTTTGTTAGATGTCTTAAATAAATTTTTCCTCTATAGACATGCAACTTAAAAGAATATGTTTGGACACAGGGTCCAGAGGTGTGGCACCCCGCTCATTAGCGTCAGTCCGCCTTAGCGCACCTCCGCACCTCCGCACAACGTAGTCGCTAGCGCTCCTCCGCACTAGTATTTCAGAGCAGCAAACTCGCTGTCGAAGTTCGCATCGTCTCCCGCTAATGGAATTGTTATAATGTGCGTTACTTTCACAAATTTACTAATTATAGAATACTAAATAGTTCATATCCTACAAAAAAATTTATTATTATAATTATTTATATGACAAAATTTATGATATGAATATTTACATAAATCCGTGTTCAAGATTTTCTCCACTTCCTTCTCAATGTGTCTTCAGATAGGACAAGACATCCATCATTACTCCTTTCTCAAAAAGGATCAGCTGCCTCTAAAATTAAAAGCAGTACAGGCTGACCCTACTTTGCCATCAAAATAATCCCCACCAATACTATAAATATCGCTCTACTCAGCCGCAAACTGTAGGGAGCAGGTTATTATTTTATTGAACAAGTTCATACAAAGTCTGCCGTATCGCTGAAAGGGAAAGATTGTCCATTGTGAGAGGAGAGTGCTGGTGTTAGTCTCTACTTCAGCAGTCATTGTATTTAGTCCTCACTAAATCACTTTCTGCCTCTCCTTCTGAACATATTTTGAACCACCATGTCCACCCATAGAAGGTGCGTATTTCGTCCAAGACTTTTAGTAGAATCTCAATGAAAGCCTTGCTCCTGCAGTATTCGATTTGCTAATGCTATCGTATCAAGCTCTCTGGTATTTATACTATATATATATATTATATATATTATATATATATATATATAATATAATTATAATAATATATATAGTATATATGGATATAATATATATAATGTAATATGTTTATTGTCAGTTCTGAGAGTTAGAATCCAAGACATTATAATATATATATATATATATTAAATATATTATATATTATATATATACTAAATAACTGCTAGTATTGTGATATTAAATCATAATTATATTATTATAATTATATATATTATATATTATATATTAATATTATATAATATATTATATATATTATATATAATATTATTTTACTTATTATCTTATACTATATATATATTATATATATATATAGTACTGATTAAGTATTTGTGTTTTACACAGGGAATTGATTAGATATTGCTATTATTAAGTAATAGTATAAGTAATTAAAGTTATAGATTGAGCTGGTAATAGTCAGTTCAGGTCTATAAAATCAATTTAAATGTATTTATTTAGTATATTGTTAGGTTGTCGGTTTGAAGGATTATTTTGGAAGTTTAATGATTAAATAGCAATCAAGTTTTAGACTAAAAGTTAATTAGTTAAAACTTAGAAAATAAAAATTAATAGTTGTAATTTGAAAATAAGAATTTTAATGATGTAAACTATTAATTTTTTATTGTTTAAAAAGGAACGAACCAAAAGAGCGGAAACTTTTTTTCATCCGCACTGCAAGTCCGCCAATTTCCTGACGACTCCGCACCTCCGCTAGTCCCACCTATATCTGACTTAACGTCCAGCTCCGGAGCGCGACTAGTGGACTAATGAAGCGGAAGTTCGCCACCTCTGGGGACACCACCCAGATAGAATTCGTGTTCAATTCTATTTGGGATGCTCCTGTTGTGTTGCTTGATGCGGTGTCCTGTACATCCTCCACGTTCAAAATAAATATTTTATTTTCATCTAATAGATAATATTTGGATATTGCTCAAATTCGTGAATTTAAAAATTTGGAGGGAATTAATTACTGGCATTTTTGTGAACTTTTTCTTAAGTAAAAGGCAATTTGTGTTTTTTTCTTTTTTGGTGTTTTTTGTTGGTATGTTATCAAAGAATTGGTTACATAATATTAAAAATTAATCTAGTGATTTTAGAAAAGGTGAAGATCCTTCCTCTTCTTTATAAGAATTTTAATTCTAAAGCAATTTCAGATGTGATATGAGTGTTTAATAATTAGTTGAGCCACACTAGTCTCTTGAAAAGAAAACTTTCGAAGGAATTGTTGAAAAATTTCAGAAAAAAATTTAGTTTAATTTCTTGAAAATTGATTACCTTAAGTTAGAGTGATTAGTGTGTCAAAGAAGAAGAAGTGAAATATAGTTGGTAAGGAGTTAATTGCAAATTGTGGCAGCGCTCTCAACACATGCTCTGGAGTTTCTGTTTATCGTTTTTTTTTTATTTTGTAATTTCAGTTTATTTGTTATTTCTTGTTGTTTATCAATTTTAATTGTTTTTTTTTCATAAAATTTCTATTTTATCAAAAGATTTTTTTTTTGCAACTAGGGATTAGCACAAAATTATAAGCAAAATTTTAATTTAATTCATTTATAATGATAAAATAATAAAATAATTTCTTTCGGAAAAGTGTAGTTTAAATTTTAACAATAGTGTTTCCACTACCGGATATATTTTATAATATCTAGTAGTTTCACTAAAATGATTTTTGATGAAAATAACTTTAAAATACATTGGAAGATTGCAATCGACTGACTAGTACTCAAAACATGTGAACGTAAAGGACACTGTGGTTTTAATCTATCACAAATAACTATGCCAATATTCAATTAGTTTAAAAGTTTTAGTTCTGAGATATTCTCTATTTTTAATTACATAAAAAAAATGGCCATTATCATTGATACATTTTTACGGTATTCATCTCTATTTGTATTAGTATTTGTTATGCTTAAATTGAGACTCACGATCTCCTAAATCAGACGTCCATCTCCTTCCTGTTGGTTAGATTCTTTGGATCAGTGTTGATTGATCATTAAATGAGATGGTCTTATGAGACGTAGCTTTTTTTTAGCTTTTTTTTCTCAGTTTGATTTTTTGGTTTATTAATCTAGTGTAAGCTTACTGAAATCCCTTTGATTTATATTCAATTTTCCTCGACAACGAAAAACTCAAAACTTTGTTTTTTACCTGAAAAGGTTAAAACATGAAAATTTAGATCAAAAGTCATCTATAAAGTCAGAATTGAGGAGAGAATTAGATATGGAATCGTTTGATGAAGAGGAAAACGACATTGAAATTGTAAAAATATGAAAAAATCCAAAAGTTAAAAACACTAACGCTGCTCAAACTTGGGAAGGCTGTGTTAAAATTCATTGTTTTTTTTTAAATTATTGTTTTGATTCTTTAAACATTATAATAAAAAAAAGTTTAAGCATTTCTTTTATTTCATTATATTCATTATTATTATTATTATTATTAATTATTAGTGTTATTATTATTATTATATATTATTGATAACTACCTTAAAGTAAATTCCAGTTGTAAAAATGTTTCTTTATGTAATAGTCTAAACGAAAAAAAGTTTAAAGGCAAAATTTGAATCTTGAATGTGAGGAAATTCTTCGTGTAGGAAACTTGTTGCTTCAAGTGTTTCCTTGTGTTCTCAACAAGTGATCTGCATGAGCGAAGTTAAGGTATTATTATGCCCAGTTTATTAGTCCATTATTATTATTATTATTATTTATTATATTTATTTATATATTATATATTATTATTCAATTATTTATTATTGATTATTATTTTATTCTTAAAAAGTTTTTGATTATTTCCAAGTTTCTAAATAGTTATTTCTTTACCTTAATTTCATTTTCTTAATATAATCTTTGATAAAAATTACTATGAGAGATAGAAAGATTATATATTTATTAAGATTTCCCTACGCGTTTCGTTCTCTAAACTTTGAGACATATTCACAGGATTAATTCTTGTGAGCGATATGAGTCTTTAAGAATTAATATAATAATAGATTAAAGCAAATGATATCTTAAGACTTTCAACAGATAAACGTAAATTTTAGTTTACTGTCTGGTTTCTTGCGTCTTTTGATGTAGAAGGCTCCGCAATTTTAAGTTTCTGGACTCACATGATCCGTATAGTATTGTGAAGTGTTTAGAAATATTACTTATAGTTGAATTACCATGTGCCGTTTAAATGTTCAAAGATTTTGCTGTGACTGTAGCGATATTGATTATGCCCTGTCCGAAATCGACTTACGTTCGTGCAATGTTAACAATATATTGTCGAACGATACAGTCTGACTCATAGGGCAGTTAAATTGGTTACACATCGTTTTGGTGTGTTCGGTTCCAAACATGCATCTCTTGCTAAGGATGATGACAGTTGTTTTAGGATTTAGTTTTGGTTATTAAAGTTTCCACTTTAATGATGTTTGGTGTTCTGTTAGGTTGAGGTTGGAGATGTGCCAAATAATCACTGAAGGCACGTGCTCTATTGAGTGATTAGCTTATAGCGTTGTAGAGGTGTGTTGAAGATAGAAAGATGTGCTATTCTTCCGTTTGGGATTGTATGTTGACGTTCGTAAAAGTAAGTAATGGTGGTAGTAATGAAGTAGGGTTCAGATGGAAGTTAGGGTGGTGATTAGTCCACAGTTTAAGTCTAAAGCTATTTAAGGTCGGCAAAGGTTCTTCACAAAAGGTGAGACCAAGTTGAACAGTTAGGTTGTGGATAGCGCGTGTGTAAAACGAAAGTGTGGACGAGAGATGGGTGGAATATGAGTCGGGGAGTAGTGATCCATTGTAGTTACTGCATATGTACAGACCAGTTAAGCAGGGGAGGTGGACCAGTGTAAGGCCTGGAATATGGACGTGCAGGAAGCTTAAATGGGAGGTGGATGGTAGGTGGTGATGGGGGGCGCACCGACTGTGGACCGTAAATGGCAGAATGGCGAAGGGTCCAAGTCTTAAAACAAATGGCCTCGTGTGATTAACAAACAACTGAACCCGGTATGTACATAAGGAGATGTCGACGGGGACACCCGAACTATGTTAGAACAAGATTCATTTATTAACCTCATGTTTTTTACCTGTTTTATGTTTGCCTAGTTTGTTGTGTTGTTTTTTTATTTTTATTGTATTTGTTTTATTTTTTAGTTTACTTGTTTTGTTTATTTTATTTTCTGCATTGTTTTTCTTTTTGTTTATTTGGTTCTTATATTTTTTAACATGCGACGTGCCGCTGCACCCACGACCACATCAACCAACTACTCAGCACTCTAATCTTATATAACACCACAATTTGTTGTCTTGGTGTTTATTTATTTACAACGCAAATAACCAACATGAAACACCAAACCGCACACCCAAACACCCACAACAAAACCCACCAACACCAACAAGAATTCTCATTCCCAACCCAAACGGCACAAATTAATAACCGAACACGAACAACCACACAATCAGCCCACAGCCTGGGGTTATTTGTGTTATTTGTTTTGATGAATTATCTTTTGTTCGCGTTCTGAGTGTTATTGTTTACTTTGTTTATACGCACTTTATTTGTTTCTGAAACCGCTGCTGGGAGTCATACAATACTTGTTATTCTTCTAAATATTTCTCTATATTGACCTGTTTCATTAACTATTTCCAAAACCTTTACAGACCAGATTTGTTAAAGCTAACTGGCCTATAATTTCCCAAAACTTCCTTACTACCTTTCTTTTAAAAATAATTAGGCACAACATATGCCATTTCCAGTCATCTGGGGTACCTCACCCAAAAATGTTATAGATCGCTTAGAAATCAAATACAGTTTGCCTTTTGCCTAATGCTGGTTACTCACCTCCTTTCAGAATTATACCATAGTATTACCATCAGCGCGCCTGCAGCTTTACTAGATGGCGTCAATATGATCTACATTAAACGTTTTATATCTTTACATCAAATTCAAATCTTCTTTAAGGTCTATTTGTTACATGCAAACAAGAACTATTAGTCATCCAAACTATTATCAATCTTTCCTCAGCAAACACTGAAGCAAAGTTAGCATTAACGAATATATAGACCATTTTCTTATCTAAACATTAAATAAATTTTCATATTAATTTTTATTGGACCGTCAATCTTGTTACTATGTTCTACTTTTAAATTTAAAAAGCTAAAAAACTTTCTTCAGGCCCTTCTTATTACTATTCCTTGCTTAAATTAATTTCTGCCTCGTCTCTTTCTTTCTTATATGGATTGGTATAAGTTTCATTTCTAATTGTTTACCTAAATTTATCTAATCATCTTCCCTGCATTTACTACCTATTGATATTTTAAAAACATCTGCGCTTTTTCATTAATTTTCTCTCTCTCACTCATCCTCTTTGCATTCACCATTGCAGCAAGCGTTGCTGCATGTATGGTGGACCCTGAAGGGGAAGCATCTGATTAAAACAGACTGACTGAATGATTCATTAAAACTTTTGCCGGCTTAAATGCTTTTGCCCACATGAATACAAAACCAGTTTTGGTCGGTATTTAAAACTCCTTGCATGCTATCCCAGGTTTAGTTGTAACTAAGTCAGTTATCTCGAAATTTTGTTTCGTTAAAATAAATTTTTCGGAAATCGTAAGTTTTTTCTTTATTAACTTGCAATTTGAGGCCACGATTATTACATTCATATGAAGCACTAAAGAAGCCTGTCCTAAAATTCTCCTCAACTACTCTTAACTTCATCCACCATACTTTTCATCGTTAGTAATATTAGGTCTAGTAGATGCACGTATGCTTGTGGGTTCTTGGAACCATCTGGAGTCAAAAAGTTATCTTTAGTATACAATTTATGAATGCAGAACTACTATGGTCCATATTAGACAAGGGATCCCCAATGAATGCCAGGAAATTTAAAATCACCCATTAGGACATACCCTTGTTTCTTATTCGTGGCATTGCTGTCTCTATTTCTTATTCCACAATGATCTTCATGCGTCTAATTCTTGACTCTGCCGCCACAGGAGGTCTATAAACACTGCCCTATTACCTACAATGATTTTATCTGCGACCTATACTCAAGCCAAACTATCCATACCACACATGATTACAAATGATCATGATTCAATATTTATAAGGACTCAGTCATATCTAAAATACACAGCAGATATTGTAAACTATTAGCCCTAGTTTAAAACAACTAATGCGCCACGAACAAAGCTGGACTCTGGCATATATCTCTTCCTTTTCGCTTTTACAAATGCTTAGGGTGGTAGATTAACATAAAGCGCGAACCTAATCGTTGTCTTATTTCACGTATGTTCTTAAATACTTTTAAAAAGCACCTAAAGAGATTCTCCCAAGTAGTCAACTTTTACACTTACACCCATGCCTCAGCTTTTGAGGTCGAGATATATCGGGTCTTTTAGTCTTCGCTCATTTGAGTATGGTATAAACACTCAATTCACAGCTCAATATTTGTTATCTATTTTCTAAATAGTTCTCATGTTAGGTCTTCGAAAGTGTGGATGTTGTATTATGACAATCATGGTTAGATAGCTCGAATTTAATGCTGTATTTAAATGTAAAAAACTTTGTTTTTTTACTCTATCATATCGTGATGTTACCACGCACTGTAACAACACTGTGTAGCTTTATTTATCTCCCCACTTAATAGCTATGAGTTACGATTGACGATTATTTTAATTCTTCGGTGAAATAGATGTTAAGCCCACCACCCCATTACTTTACAAGCCGTCTTTTTAGTTTTGAATAAATTAGACACCTAAAACAAGTCTCCAAAATCGCGTACCTGAACACGTAACCACACACCTTTGCCGACTTCAAAGTTGACACTCCAATATACTGCTGCCAAAAAGATTGCTTATCCAGATCTCATCCACTCCAATCCAAATATATAGCTCTTAAATATTTCTCTTGCTTC
>JABUQX010010550.1:0-12577 GCA_015478945.1 Trachelipus rathkii
AGAAGAGGTTGTATAGTGCTCAGCCGACTGATATGGGAGCATTAATTAGGGTTAGGCAATATTTATAATATATACCATTTCTTATTTATTTCGGTTTTAACATTTTTTGGTTATGAATTTTTATTTTTTTAAGGGACGTGCACACGTTATATACTATACCCGTTTTGGGATAATTAATTACTGTAATCTTATGGAAATTGTTTTAAGTTGATTATGGGCCATTAATTAATATATCCCAATGATGTGGTAAGCGTAAAATCAGGAACTTTATATAAGCCTTATATATGTGATTTTATAAATATATGTTTAAGGCTAAGAAATAGACAAAAATAAGAATATAATTATAGGAGTATATATTATATAGTATTATTATGATATTATGTTGAATTGTTAATCACCTATGTATATAAATATAATAAATCTTGATTAAAAATGTATATAAACTGTCCTGTATTAATTAACGATAGCCAGGTGCTATTTCTTTTTTTATTTCTTTTGAATATTTATACCTGTAATAAAGAGGGTTAATTATTATAAATAAATTCAGACTAAAGAGAATAGAGAATACTTATAATCCATTAATTAATTAATATATATTATATTATATATTTTATATTAATATATATTTATATATATATATATATTATATATATTATAATATATATTATATATTATATATATATAATAATATATATATTATATATATTAATATATAAATATATATATATATATATATATATTATATCATATTATATTATAATACTATATATATATTAATATTATAATATATTATTAATATATATATTATATTATCTATTATATTATATTATATATATTATAATATATATATATATATGGAACAAACAGCCACTTAAACTTAAGAATTCTTCACGGACTACAAATATATTTCTAAATGTATTTCTCACACTTACTGTATAATAATTAATATATATTATATATATATATATATATATCATTATCTTTTTCTATTGCTTTCATTAACTCTCAGTCAACTATTTAATGCAATAAAAGTGCTATTGTAAGGAAGCTTTAAGTAGCACTCAAAATAAATTTTGATATAACTTAAATAACTTTAGGAAGTGGACGTCTACGGCCTTATATATATATATATATAATATATAATATATGAAGCAATATTATTAGTTGAATACTTGGGTAACTGGTACATAGGGTAGGAATTAGTCTGTATATATATATAAGGTAACTACTCCACAAGGCCTAGTAGGTCAAACTTATCCTTTAAAAATTAATCATGATTCACTTTGATGTAAATTCATCTCTAAGAAGTAGGAAATTAGAAACAATTCATTTAAGGTATGTAAAGTTAGGTTTATAGTAGTTAAAGATTTATGCGTGAGTTAGGTTAGGTTTAGGAATTTAGAGTATTATAGGTTATTAGTTAAGTATATAGTTAGGTTATAAGTTTTATATGAGGTACTTAACTATATATATATATATATAATATATATATATTATATATATATATATATATATATATCGGTAAGTACCCACTATAAGTTAACCAGTTTCTCACATTTGCCCTATATATTAAATATATTATAATATATATCTAATATATATATATATATAATATTATTACTAATATTATATATATATATTATATATATTAATATATATATATATTATATTAATATATATTAATTATATAATTAATTAATTAATCATAAATAAATCATAATTATATATTTATATATATATATATATATATATATTTATATTAATATTTTAAATATTAAATATAATATATATAATAATATAATATATTATAATATATATATTATACTATATATCTATATTATAATAATTATTATATATATATATATATTATATATATATTATAATTAAATATATATATTAATTATTATATATATATATATATTATTAATTATTAAATATATATAATATATATAATATATATATATATAATATAATACTTAATACATTATTTACTATATTACTTAGTTACATGAATTTACATCTAATATCATCTATCACTCTCAATTGAAATGTAAATTAGTTATCTTAATAAATTAAATGAATTAAGCATGGACTGTGCTTTGGTCTGAATTTTATAAATGCGTAAATAAGAGCAGAAAATGCTCGATTTCAAACTCGCTCTAATCTTGACATCGTTGGAAGCATAAGAGCAGTAATTACTAAGGATATTTCAGCTTCTTGTACAAATTGTTCTTGAATTATCTTACTCGAAGTTGATTATTATATAAGATTTGTTGTTGCGGGAGATCTCTCTTTCAGTGGGAGCAACAGTAATTTTATTTCGTGAATGGTAACTTATGTGTTGGGAGAGGAGGTTGGTGGCTAACAAGGATTAGGAAAGCTCTAGTATATATACTTGGCACTCTGATTTACTCTTTGCATCCGGATAGGCTCGATGCCGCCTGCTCCTGTCGACGACCGCTACCTTATTTCAGGAGATATTCTGACAGTATGAGCCGTATTATATTACGAGCTATGGCGCTTACTCTGACTTTCCTGAGAATGACTTGAGAAGGTAGTAGGATGTATAGTATGCGCATACAGTTTTTCACCTCAATTACAATACTCGCTTGAGGCATGTTTCTCGGGGCTTCTAGCTTACTTGACACTTCACTGGTATCCCTGTTAACATAAAGCACAAATGTAGTCTCTCGATTCACTGGTATTTTGGCACTATTATTTAAGATCGCATGACTGGTGAGTCATATCGTTGCTTGTAGGTCTTTCTTTTGCTCAGTTTAGTAGCTACCCCTGTACGCATTGGGTTTTAATTGGAGGTATGGCACCACCACAACCTTTACACATTGTCTACTATGATCGGGAATTCGTAATTATTTTCTATGCTACCGTGTGACTATCGTGCCTATATATTCACTCATTCGTTAATTAAGCATGTCAAGTTTTTTGACGCACACACGTTCACACGCTCAGTAAATCATATGTCATCGGCCTCATTTTAATTCCTTCAGTATGCTTAAATCCATTACTACATTATCTTGTCGTGATTGAAGGTGCTATTTCACACAAGTCAGATTGCTCACCTGTTCGTAAGCCCTCCTGCTAATGCTTAGAGTGAAACTGTAAGGACCGTCGATCCAACGCCTTACCTACACAGACTTTTGCAGGTGATGTATTAAAGAAATATTAATTCATAAAATATGAGAACTGAGTGAAGTGGTATGGTAATTTAAATGTTTGAGTGTCTTATGCCTCTAAAAATCGTTCACGCATAAGTTTTTGCAATTGCACATTTGTGATGTGGGAAGTCGAAAGTCAATACGAGCTACCACGCTCAATGCATAGATAGTCGCACTTTGACATGGTGCATTCACCCTACGGAGAATCCTAAAACTTCATTTATATAACGTTTCGTTACATGGGTTAGTAGAAGATATCAGTTTCACACGTATATATCTTTAGATCGACCTCTTTACTTGCGAATAAAGTTTTACGCTTGTGGACCATCCCGCCCACCAGACTCCGACTCCGACTGCTCGCGACTCGCGACCCTTCAAAATTACCGACTCCGACTTCCGACTCCGACTCACCCTCTTCAAAATTACCACGCATCCGACTGCCGACTCCCGACTCCACCCTCTTCAAAAATTACCGACTCCTCCCCGGCTCCGCGACTCCGACTCCGACTTCGACTCCGCCAACCCTGGTAAGTACATGCGTTGGTATTAGAATTCATGTTGTCAGAGCTCTAAATTAATATGCCTATATAAAGGTAGCAGTATATATATTTTGTCTGCCTCAGAGAGGGATCGGCCTCATATTAAGCCGCTATTCGTTTGGTGATGAGTCAGCTACTCAATAATCTAAAAAAAAAATTATATATATTCTGTCGCTTGAAAGAGGGAGTCGAGTTCTGGCTCCGATAAAGTTGGTGACATCAATTTATATTTTTATTGATATATTTTTATATAATATGTTTTAATTGAAAATTTTTTATTAAGCAATTTATTATTTTTTATTTTTTTTGTGTTAATAGATATTTGTAGCTGTATTTTATAGGCTTTAAAAATATCGGATATGATAACAATTAGTGCATTATTATATTATTATTATAATTATATTTATATTAACTTTAAGTTTTGTATTAAAATCCTAAAATATAAGCTCTGTTAATATACCTATATTAATTACTTTGTATTACCTGTGCTTAATAAATAGTGAGCATCATATAAAAAAATTATATATATTATTATTTTTATAATATATATATATAATATATTAATATAAATATATATATATATATATTTATAGTATTATATATATAATTATATTTAATAATATCATATTATATATTATATACTTTTATTTAATGTTTTTATTTGTGGTATATATACATACTTATTATATAATTATATGGCCACATATTCACAAGAAACTTGAGAAACAACTGACTTCTGATATTCTTTAAATTATTACTCGTGTTATACTAACAACATAAAGGTAGATATGAAATTCAAATTTTTTATTTCTATATTATAACAACAACCTACTTACCGTAACAACATCTATAATAATAACTGAGTAAAATATTTATACATCAGAAGATAACTTTCTAATTTATTAAAAATAACTAAGAATGATTGTGTAAAATAGCAGAAAACAACTAATCCTCATACATATATAATCACTTAAATATACTGAATACTGTATATACATATATTAGGTTCAAGCATTAAGCATTTGTGAGAAGTTAGCATATAACATACGTGATCACAAAATTTCTTCTTATCAAGGTATAATTTTTACCCGTTTTATAGTGTAATCTTTTTAGGTTATTAACTCACGTAGATCTCTAGTCATGTCATTATGATAGATTCGGAAGATAATAATGATACATTTATTCCATTTATGTACTTTTTTCTGCACTATGCCCAGTACATGGTCAAATATATAATTATACGAGTCATTTAATAACGAGAATAAAAGAAATCTACTTTTGGCTGGTTAAACAATTTAGAAGTTTCTTTACGATTCTAATTTTTATTTTAATTATGATTAGCAACCGTAGATATTTTTTGAATTAACACGAAGCTAATCCCTACATTTAACGTATATATATTGAGTTATAACTGATCGCTGTAGTAATATAGACTAAATTGCGCAGATGTTCCTTCATTAGAGTTGCAGGAGGTTTCGAATATAGATAAATAACAGCTAGATGTCGGTCAATTGAGATAATTACTCAGAAGTGTTTACTTACACCTGAGAGTCTTATTTTTTTCTTTGGATGATCATTACTCTTTTAGATATGAGAATCAATACATACCAGAAACTGTGGAATAGGGAGAGAACTTATTATAATAATGATGATTACTTGATTGTATGATATCATTGACAAAGTATATTTAAATTGATTAAAGTAACTTAATTATCAATCGGAAGTTTTCATCATCTATACATGTCGTTTTGGCTGGGATGATACAATGTCAATTTTTTCTTGTGGTATATAGTGCTATATTAGCTCGTGTATTTTTATTGACGGTGATATACTTTTTGATGGGGTATGTCTGGAGCAATTTTACGCGTTTCCTGAAAGTAGTTTTTTGTGATTTATACCGCCGCAGACCAAAAAGAAGAGAGAGAATTAGTAGTTCACGTTTTGCGGTTGCGAATCGCAATTTTTTTAGGAATTGCGGTTGCCGATTGGGCGCCCGGCACTTATTTTTGGGTTCGGGCCAACCACTGTTATATATAACTCTATATTATTATCTATTATAATAATATAATTATATATATTATATAATTATATTAATATAATTATAATATTATATATATATTATATATATATATATTATTATATTATATATATTATTATATTATATATATATATAATATATTATTTTATAGTGGGCACGATAACGAAAAATGTTATCGCGATAACGATAAATCGATAACGAAAACCCTATCATCGATAACGATTCCGATAACGTCGTCATAAAATATGCCGATAATTAGGGCGATAACCCGAAATCGATAATCCATTTTCTATGTATTTATTTTATTATAAACAAATGTTAAAACACGAATTTGGTTTTTAAGAAAATGTTAAAAATAAATTTATTATTTCTTCTTCACGCTATTTTATAGTTATAATTAAATTTTTGCTTCTTAGCCCGACACGTCCCAGAATATGGGAATGTGTACTTGCTTTATAATAAGCTTGTAAACTTTGGATATCTTATTAAATAAATTTATTTATTTTCCTTTTTTCTCAATGTTTTTTATAATAAAATTTTTTTTCCATTTATGCTCTGATGTTATAGGTTTCTATACTTATGTAAAGCAAAGATTACAGGTTTTAATAAAAGATTTCTGAAATGAAATCAGAGAAATTAGTTAATTCACAATTTATATGTTAAATATAAATACTAGTTCTGGCCTTCTGCAGCATTTGTATGTTCCCTTCATAAACATGAGCCATATTCAAAAGTTTTCATCTGACAGAGAATTCTCTTGGCTCTGTAGATATCTTTGCTGAAGGTAGAACAATCGCTCCACCGCAGCGCTAGACGGCATTGCAGTATTGTACCTTATAAGAGATAATGAGCACTTTCTCATTGTTAAAAGCTAGGTTTGACAGGCTGTCTGTCGATCGCCTGCATCACTTATTTCAATGAAAGCAACTTTACTCTTGTGATCTTTGATGACGTTGACTTGGTTGTTTCTTGTAATCATCAGTATCACAGATGCTTGAGTAGTAGTCTTTCTCTTCCATGTCCTCTCCTCGCTGCTGCGGTATGTTGGCAGTTCTTGAGCTGGTACGCCACAATAACTCTTCATCTTCTTCTCTATCAATACCTTGACCTCTTACTTTTTGGCCATTGTTTCTTCAAAAGCCCTCATCCACATTATTCGAAACTTTGGGTGGAAGGCAGTGGCCAGAAGGTATTCCTCATCTTCAAAGGTGCTGGAGAACTTGTCTATGGCGTCAAGGAGGGTATTGACCAGAGGGTCGCAGAACTAGAGATTGGCATTGGTCTTCAAGTCAATCAGCTTTTTTTTTCTCACAATGAGGGTGGGGATCAGACAGCCCAGATAGCACTGTTTCTCCCTTTGAATTTGATCCAGTGCAACGGCGACTGGTGTCATGACCTGATAATTGCTTAAATATTATTTAACTAGTTTTAAAATTTCTATTAAATTATATAAAAATAAAGAAATAAGAAAATTATACAAACATACAACTAATGAGATTAAAAGGAGTATATGCACTTTCCTAAAATTCCTGTTAACTTGTATAAAAATATAAAAATAGAAAAAGCAAATATTTAGCTACTGAAATTATCTAGATTAGAGCTATAGAAAAATATTTTAAGCGTTAAGTGATTATTCTAAATCACAAACATTTCATTTAGTTAAGCGTCATTTGTCAGCCAGGGATACATTTGCATAGAGATGTGGCATGATTCTAACGATATTTCCATACATGAGTTGATTGTAATTTTTATTTTTATTTTTAAATCTGTACAGCCAGGTTAAGCTTGCAATGGATTGCAACAAATAAGAACGCGACATAAGTACATATATTTTATAATATAAAGTTAGGGACTACATTCACTAACACTAATAAGCGTATTAAAAAATATCACGATAACACCAAAAAAATATCACTCCTGAAGATATATAAATGTTTAACTCATTTTAATATATATATATATATATATATATATATATATATATATATATATATATTTATATTATGTAACTTTAATGTATTATATATTATATATTATATAATATATATTATATATATATTATATATATATATATATATATATATAATATATATATATATATATTATATATATATATATATATATATATATATAATATATTTATATAACAAAAAGTATCGGCATACCCATTATTGATTAAAGATTTTATCGGATAGCAAGATAACACGAACCGTTATCACAGATAATTATCGTGCATCATAGTTATCGTATCTTGGAGCAATTATCGCGATACGATTACGGTAAAGAATTTTATCGGATAACAGCTAACCGAACACGTTATCGCGATAAATCTATCGCGATAATTCTATCTCGATAACAACGCACTATGTTATTATATATTATATATATATATATATATATATATATATATATATATATATTATTATATATATATATAATATATATATTATATATATATATATCTATATATATATTAATTATATATATATATATATATATATATTATATATATATATATATATATATATATATATTATATAATATATATATATATAATATATATATATATATATATATATATATATTTATATATATATTATTATTATATATATATATATTATATTATTGTATATATATATATGTAAGCTGTAGACAGCGCCCCACACATTTTGAGACCAAAATTTTCTAAGTTTCAAAAAAATTTCTAAGTTTAGAAAGTTAAGTTAAGTAAGTTTTTTAAGAAAATTCTTTAGTGGCAAGCTTCTGGATTTATGCCAGAAGCTTGCTATAAATAATTTTATTAAAAAACCTAACTTAACTAACTTTTCTTAACTTAGAAATTTTTTAAACTTAGAAAATTTTTGGTCTCAAATGTGTGGGTTCGCTGTCTACAGCTTTACCCATATATATTATATATATATATTATATTAATATATATATATTATTATATATATAGTATAACGGTATATATACAAAATATATATATATAATATATATATATATATATATATATATATATATATATATATATATATATATATATATATATATATATATATATATATATATATATATATATATATATATTATATATATATAATATTTAACTACTTAAAATAATATTTTCCATTAATGGTAATTGTTGATTGGATAATTTTCATTATTTTAATTTAAATGCAAATTCTGTGCAGTCTTTCAATACTAGGTGAAGAACAAAGAAGTGAAAAAAAGTTAACAGATTCAGTACGATCAGAGATGGACTTATTAATTTAGGGATTTTCGTTTAACCTTGAATATTACAAAATGTAATTTTTTTTTATTCCTTTAACAGCATTCCTATTTTGAGCGCTCGTGTAGTCTTGTAACTCTACTTTCCACGTATTCTCATCCCATTGCTGTCCAACTCACTGACCCGATTACGTTATATTTAACTTTAATCTTCATTCTTATGTTCTTTTCTTTTGTTTCTTTTATTTTATACGGATATTTTTTCTCGGCTTATATATTTTACCTGTTGATTATTTCCCAAGGAGGCCTGCTTTTTAAATAGTTACATCAACTCATTACAAGATAACATTTCAAGGTCAAACTCTGAAGTTGAAAGAAATCAGTCCGAAGTACCCTTGGGATCCCATTCCATCATCATCACTTGTGATATGGAAGTTTACGTGTTATAGTTTATTTAACTTGTGATACTATTTTATGTATATAGGCCTCTCTCTATATATATACATACATTTTTAATCTTAAGTTTTAAGTATAACGTGAATTTTTTTGGGGGAATGTTTTCTACATTTTTAACCCCTCAGTTGGTTGCCTTTAACATTAGGCCAGGCTTTGTTACCTAAGCCTCCCGTCTTTTTTTAATGATCAACGGAAGCAGTGATTTCTGAGGAGCAGCTGATGTAAGAGTCATCCCACCCTTTAGGAAGGAAGAGGAATAGAAGTGATACGGGTGTAAGGGATTCAGTCTTGATTCCCTTTCTTTCAAAGGGGTGAAGAGAGAGGTATGGAGGGAGCTGGCCGGGGCAGGTGCGAATATGGATGCCCTGACATCTTATTTTCCAAGTTCACTTGAGGCTATTGTGGTAGTGCAGAGTTGAGAGGAGGAGCAATGTATCTTTACCAAACCAGCTCTGGCTACTGCATTGTTTAATGAATCTCTGGTAATTGTGTAGAACATTAGAAATAAAGAGAGTAAGAAGCCACATGATCCTATTGAGGCTGTTCCCAGTCAGAGCAATAGGCTCACCTTAGATGGCTGTGCCATTAGTATAGTAAGTAAATTGTTGGGTGGTGTAACACAATTAATTTTGGACTCTCTCAAATACAATACAAACTCTGATGATATTGGTTTGTAGGATATTGGAGTTGATAATTTTCTTTTCTTCGTCCCGTGGATAGTTCCTTAAATAAAAGAAACCAGTATAACTCAAGTGTGGTTTAAAAAATGAATTTACTATTTGCTGATCATCATATATCCACAATAAAACTTCGTAATAGGGACTTTTTAGGCATTATTAATAAAAAATGTTAATAAAAATGGGTTTATTAATGAAATTAAGTTTCAACACTCACCCGGTAATCCGGGAGAAATCAATCTTCCTGATCTTCTTTGTATATTCGTGTATTCCTACACTCCAATTGTTCAATCAATCAAATATTTATATAAACTTTTTCTTGGTTGTAAAAAAATCTATTAATCTTTGTCATATATATTATATATATTATATATAATATTATAGTATAGGCAAAAATTTTACTTTTGGCCAGGACTAATCGCGCAGTTCATTTCTCAATATTTGTTGGTTCGATTAAACGAAAACTCGATACTTCGTTATATCATTACATGGGAATGCGATAATTTCGTAATATCGATACATCAATATATATATATATATAGATATATATTTAATATATATATATATATATATAATATATATATATATATATAATATATATATATATATATATATAATATGTATATATGTATTAAATCTGTGTCTACCTAACAATACTTTATCATAACCAAACTTAAAAACCCCTAAAGTAGCCCTTACCTTTATTTGATCACTGGCCGTAAAACTAGGCTTAATCCCTTTATTGACCACATGCCGTAAAATTAGCGCCTTACCTTTAGGACTCACTGTGCCGTAAAAAGTATGCCTTAACCTTACTGCATCCACTGTTTGCCGTAAAACTAGCCTTAACCTTTACTGATCCACTGTTAGTAGCTGCCGAAAGTGATATAATATATATTATATATATATATATAATATAATATATATATAATAATATATATATATAATATATATATATAATATATATATATATAATATAATATATATATATATCGCCGGGCAAAAGTTAAACCAGTCTACAACTGTTTTTGGACTAACATCAACGTACATTGAAACCTTTGCTACTGTTGCATCTTGTACAAAATAGTACATAATGCAAAGTGCATCCTTGTATGATAACCTACTATTGGCAAACCAATAGTTTTGGAGTGAGACTGTATACCTCTTACTACAACTATGGCCATTTCAGTAAAATTTAAATTTTTCTCCATCTCTTACTATTGAACATTCTTTTAAACATTTCTCACATCTCTTTTCTTGCAAAATTAGGTTGAAATGTTCTAAAAAAAAAACTAGCAAACTCCAATCGTTTTGGCATATATCAAACATATCACTTACATTAATTTCTAAATTTTACGATCACACGTCCACTAAACACATCCGACGAATATAAACTTTGTAAGCATACTGATCCGATTTTTTTTATTTTATCATATCTATTACAAATAATCGATTTACAACTAATCGATTTATTTTTAAAATATCACATTGTCCATTCCCATAAACTATCGGAGTGGACTTAGTTTTTATTAAACTTGTCTGGGGTTTGGGGATGCCGAAAAAGGAAAATAAAGCTATATATATATATATATATATATGATATATATATATAATATATATATATATATATACATATATAATATTAGACAAATTAATACTAAACAGGAAATTTTTTCTGATATGCCATATTATATTATATATTTTCTTTTTCTTTACAGCTGTCACCACCACTCACGGGCAGAGGGGCCCCCCTATTTCAAAAGGGGGGAAAAAAAAGGGGGGTTGTTTTCACGCCTCAGAGTCAACAACTAAAGCAAATTACGCAAATGAGCACAGACAGGCTTTGAAGTGCGGGAGATTAAATTCAGTAGGAAACACGCGGAAGATGGAAGAGAATTCCACAGGACAGATGTGGCAGGAAGGAAGGAAGCACCGCAGCGAACTAGCCTGGAGTTAGATACAAGTCAACACAAAACTCATTGCAAGATACAGCACCCCTAGTCTTACGAGAGGCGCACGCAAAGGTGGAGGTACGCGAGTGATAAGCTCCCTCGAGCACCTTGCCGCTGCGGTACAACCTTAGAAAAGAGATAAAGCACCAACATCGCGCCGCAAAAGATAGAGGGTCAAGTGAAAACTGGCCAAGACAGAACAGTATAAGCCTTTTGGCCTTTGACCCGACCCTGTCCAAAAGCCGGGTGAAACCAGAGCCCCCCCAGATATGAGAGCAGTACTCCATACAAGGGCGGATGAGGCCCTTGAATAGCTGGAGTAACTGAGAAGGGAAAAAAAGTCTCGCAGTCTAACAGAACTCCCAGTTTCTTTGAGGCCGCCTTAGAAACCGTTGTGATGTGAGGTTTGCCAAGACATTTTTTTGTTTATGTTAAGGCCAAGGATGTTTATATTGTCAACAGGAGAGACGAGAGAACCGTCAAAAGAGATAGGAAAGTTAGAAGGTGTCTT
>JABUQX010010551.1:20000-33327 GCA_015478945.1 Trachelipus rathkii
TAAAATATTATATTGATGACGTCTACAACAAGGAATGAAAGCATGAAGCCTTTGACGAACAAGTGGGTATAAGCCGTAGTAGATAAATTTAAAGGAACATAGGAAAATGAGACTGATGCCTTGAAATGTATAACAAAACCTATAGTTGTTGGAGTAAGAGCGACTCATCTAAAAAATAAAGGAGAGTCTTACAGAGGTAAAATTCTTCAACTTAGAGTAATGACATGTGGTCAAGAACAGGAAACAGAAGTAACATTAAAGTCTGTCTCTTCTACCACATTTAGGCTTGATGATCCTGCTGGATCTGTAGAGGAAACTGATTTAATTGTTAAACTTAAACCTGGAGATCCATTCGAAAGGACGCTACTTTAACTGACAAATGGCACTTAGAAGGAAACAGAATTTTATACTAACATAATGCCTTGGGTAGTTGAAAAATTGAATAATTCTCCAGAAAATTCTTGTATCATACCTCACATTAAAGGAATAATATTCGGTCTAGAAGTTGACGTTTCTCTGATTTTAGAAGACTTATCTAACGATTACAGAAATTTATGTCGCATAGAGGGATGTGATAAAGAATAACTAGCACAGGTTTTCACAGTCCTTGGTAGACTGCATGGATGTCTGAATATTTATCAACAAATAGTAAATCCATAAGCAAATACCATATGGGCTACTGATAAAATGAATCGTGTTGAGAGAGTCATGGCAAGAAAGTCTATTAAATTGAGCATAAAATTACTGAAAAGATCTTATAAATTTACTGATGATGATAAGTTAATCCAAATTTTACAACAGCTGCAAAGCTAGATAAATAAGATAGTTAAGATGCACTTCAAGAACGATGTACAATTAAGAAGTTTAGTTCATGGGGATTGTTGGGTTGGCAACTGGATGTTTCCCAACAAATATAGATATGTTTTATCTTGCTTCTTCTTTTTCAATGTTTTTTCGATATTTTTTTTTCCTTCAATATGTTTTTTTTCTTAATAATTTTTGATTTAAGAGAATATAAAATAGAGATCATTTACTTAGTTAAAACGGTTTTTTGTATATTACTCTTTAAAATATATAATATATGAATGCTTTATAAAATAATACGTTCGTAAAAATGATTAAAGTCTTTAGGAAAAATGTTTTATCATTCCATTTCAAAGTTTTTAATAATTTTCCCTATATTCCTTTTTCTAATATAAAAATTAATTAGTGGACGCTCGGTGCACTGTTTTTTGAGCTTGTTTTGCCATTATCTACGTTTATCAGTGCTGTTGTGATTTAAGTATTTATTTGGTCTTAATATCCTACATTGTGATTTTCCTTTGTGTATATTTTTTCATTCCTTTAATCATAATACTTCATCATAACCTGACCTCTTTATTTGATGGCTTCTGAATATGTATTACCTATAGCTTTTTTTCTTTGGTTATGGGAATCATAATATTTGATAAAGTCTATATGCGTGAGTTTTTTATACTAACTTTTGAGCGATGTGCTGTACTTTTTTTTCCTGGTGGGTTTAGAGACCATGTTTCTTTTTTATCAGTTTTTTTTTTTTTTTTATGTCATTTATTTATTTTTTTTAGAGTTGTTTCTGTGTTTTTATATTAAACTTCTGTGGTTTTGAAGCTCCCTCAAAATCATGTCTAGTCTTTTTTACCGTATATATAATATTATATATTCTATGTTTATATTATTTATTTATTATATATTATTTTATTATTTAAATTAATTATCTATATATTTATAGTTTTATTTATTTTTTATTATATTCTTTATATATTATTATATATTATTATTAATTTTTATTATATGACTGGGAGAGTCTTATACGACATATCTTGCCCCCCCTTACTATCTTGCCTTCTCGGATGCCTGGAGCCCCTCTTATTGGCTACTTTTTTTATCGTTTTTGAGTGGCTAGAGAAAAACATAAACTTTAATATTATATTTATAACTTTTATTTATCAAGAAAATATTTTATAATATTATTATATAAAGTGATTTAATTTATATTGAAATAGTTTTATGGTGGTAAATATATTCGTATTTAAATCTCTACAGTGTAAGATTTTAAGGTATATTTCCAAGACTTGGGTTATTCTCTTTATCTTGGTCTACTTAACATGGATTTCATCTTCTTTCTCTGATTCTTCTATATATATATTTATTATTTATTTATTTAGTATTTATTTGCTATTTAGCTATTTACTTATTAGTTATGACTTAGACAAATACTATTATATAATTTTTGATTAATTATTTTTAGTATGGATGATATCTAAAAGATGGTTTTATTTTCTATTTTATTGTATAGTATATATATATATGTGGTTGTTTTATTTTTTTTTATATATGGTATTTAGGTATAGGTATATTATTTTAGGGAGTATAGTAGGGGTTGGATATTATTTGAGGGTATATGAGTATTTTGCTGTGTGGGGAGGTACTATAAGTTTTGGGGGGTGTTTTGTTTGGGGTTGGGTGTGTTTGTTTGGTCTTTCGGTTTATTGAGTTGATATATTTGTTGTTGGTTATATATAGAGGTATTAGTATTGTTGATTGTAGGGGGTAGGGGGGTAGGTCTGTTATAGTTTAGTGTTTATAGTTAATATTGGTATGTAATATGAGTTAGTAATGTTTGTCTTAGGGTGTTCCAGTAATGTGATCTCATGCGCCACTTTCGTATAGCGGGGTTTACAATTGATGAAGGTTGATAGTAGGAGCAGATTTTGTTTTGGAGCGGCTGAGGGTGTCAGTTGTAGGTTTCGCATTAACCTTTCTTGTACAAGTTTTTCTATTTAAGAACTGCAGATGTATGTGCGAATTTGGGTTTATATTTCGTTAATATATTACGGTCGCAATTCGCCGCAAATGACTATAGCGTACAATGGTGTCTTTGTAAATATTTTGGAGGTTAGTTGTTGTTGGGTAAGTATCGGACAAAGCCCACGAAATTGAGGCCTTCGGAAGGTCAAGTCAGGAAGATATAATGTTGCCTATGGCGGGCTGGATTAACTTTTGGGCCGGGGGGGTTGGTTTGGGTGCTTTCAAGTGCTGCTCGCGGTCCGACCTGATTTTTTTGCGTGATCTGTGGGACTCGTGGCCTTTTGATACGGTCAGAACTACCTTCTGAGGCGATTGCCGGGAGGGAGAGGGTGTGGTGTCGGGAGTGCTTGGTGGCTTGAGTGATGTACCTATAGTGTTTATTGGATCTGCTCATACGTTCATTATTTCTGGTTCTGTTTAGTTTTTTTGTTTGGATTGGATGGGCTGCCCGAGCTCACGTTTGTCTTTATTAGAATAACGTTCACCTGGTCTTAATACTTATCTACCTTTTAACGATGGATGAATTAGATAGGTTCGGGGAGGCACCTGTTTGCCTGGCCTCCACCGTTCGGTTCGTCCTTGTATCCTGTATCACCGTTTAGAGTTCTTTTTGGTACCTGGGGCACAATCTAAAGGTTTCGTATACGCCCTCCAGTCCATATACGTTTTCTTCTTGAACTGCGGAAAGTAATCAGGCAATTTGCGTGTGCATATATAACAGCAGAATGATCATGCTTGGGTCTGGTTTCGAACTAATGTCCGTTTTACGGAGTGCCGTGCATGCATTAGGTGGCTCTGTTGGGTGCCGCCTTGTGATAACATCCTATCATAACCTGTCATATGTTTGTATTATAAATTTAGTCCAGAATAAATGATATGCAATATGTTTTTGTTTATTTTGGGGGAAAGGGTTTCTAGGTGTCGCGTTATCTGTGTTCCTCTACCTTCTTAGTTGTGTGGCGCGTTATAGTCTTAATTAACTTCCTTTTATTCGGAAGGGCTTGTATTTGTTCCTTTGGAGGTATGATCATGTTATATTATTTCTGTCTGTAAGTTTTTGAGGTAGAAGCTGTTGCTTTCCTGTTACTTCTCTCGGCGTTTATACTTTCACTCCCTCATCCATCATGCAACCTGCTTCATCCCTTACTTTTAATTTGTGAAGGACAGAGATGTTAGATCTTGCATTCGTATATTCAATTCATGCTCATCTGTGAACATCCGATTCACTCTTGTTTACATTATCAATCTTTGAGCATTCATTTTTATCCGTTTCATTGTGTTTATATGGTGTTTCTTCTTCTATTAATTGATGTCTTAGTTATTTTAGCCGTGCAGAAATGAGTTATATGTTATTCATCTTCTCTCTTTCCTATTTAATTATTATATTTAATAAATTTTTATTATTACTCTTTATCCCAATTTAGCATATCATTATATATTTATAATTATATATATATATATTATTTATATATATATAATTTTATATATATTTATTATTTAGCATTTAGGAAGTATTAAAGACATCACATCACTACAAATTACAGCACGAGAGGAGTTGACATCTTTTTCTGGTGGTTTGTGTCTGTAACATAAGTATAGAATATGAATGTTAAATTATCAGTTCCATTCCCGAGTTGCGAGTATTTCAGACGTCGCAGTTGTTTTAAGTGTATTATTATTAATTAATTATTCATTATTATTGATTTATATTTATATTATTATTATTTTATTTATTTATTTATTTATTTATTATTATTATGATTATTTATTATTTCTGAATATGTTTTTATTGTTAAAAGAGTTTTTGTATTTTGTTATTTGTGCTTTATATATTTCTATTTATATATTATTTATTATATTATACTTTTAATATTAATTATATTATATTGTATTGTATTTATAATTTTTTTATTTTATTATTATTTATTATTTATATCTCTTCATTATATACTTTTTTACTATTCCTACTCTCTTTCTTATTATATTATTATTTCCCTTCTTTTATTTCATATATTCGTTTATATTTATTTGTATTATATTATCTATTATTATTATCTATTTTTTTATTTATTTATTTTATATTATTATATTATGTATTTTATTATTTTATGTATTATATTTTATTATTATAATATATTATTATTTATTATTTATTATATTTATATTATATTTTTTTTTTATATATAATATTACTATGTATAATAAAGTAATATTTATATTTATTTTTATATTTTTGCCTGGTATATTTTATATTATCTATTATATTATATCATATTTTATTATTTATATATTATTATATTATATAAATTTTATTCGATTAGTTTTTATTTATGGAGTATTATCTATATATATGGATATATGGTTGAGAGTTGAGAGAGTGAGGTTTGCTTAAAAACGATGGTGGGTGGTTGAGTGGTATGTGGTGGTGTGCTGATTATAGTGTGTGTGTGTGGTGTGTGTGCTGTTAGTTGGTAGATTGATGTTAGTGTGGTGTGTTAGTCAGGTTGATTGTATTAGATGTTATAGTGTGATTTCCGTAATATTGAGTTATGTATAGTTATATATTATGATATTAGTATAGTGTTATTTATTATATTATTATTTTTATTATTGGGTGTTTTTAGTTGTGATTTAGTTAGTTATAATTATCATTATCTTAATATTATGTATTATCATATTTATGATTATATAGTTTTATTTTATTACGTATTAATTCTTGTATTATTTATTATATATTTATATATTTAGTTATTCTATTATCTTGGATATTATCAGTTATATTTATTATCTATATTATAATATTTATTTTATATATATATTATTATAGTATATTTAAATATTATTATTATATATGAATATATTATATTATAATTGTAATACTATATATACTATATATAATTATAATTATTTATATATTATATTATATATTTTTTATATACTTATCGTTATAATATTATTTATATATTAAATATATTATAATATATATATATGTATTATATATAGTTATTTATTTTGTATATTTATTTATTTTTTTGTTGGTTTATTTTGAAGGTGGGTCGGCTAGTGGCCACTTTAATGGAGCGTTTCCTCTGATGTTATGTATTTTATTAATTAAATGCTTTTATTTCTAGCTAGAGTGTGACAAATAGTTGGTGCTTCGGTTATCTGTTTTCTTGTTAAATGTTCCATGTTGAAAGAATTGGCGTGGGTCTTCAGGGTAAATTCTGAGTCATTTCAGAGGAGTGTGGATGTGTTGAATTTGCAGATTTTGTAACTGTGTTCGGGAGGATAGCTATAAGTCATAAATCCTAGTCTGCGCTCATTAGGTTAGGAGGTGTTTATGGTTTTGATAGGAGTTAGGTTAGATACGAATCATTGTGCGTTGCTTGTTGTTAAGGTATGTTAAATGGTTTTCGGGGATTATTTTACATTGTCGGCAAGGATATTTAGTGATAGGTTTTGTTCAACAAGAATTATGAAGAAAGTAATTGGAGAAGTGAATAGAACATTAGTTTTTGATTGACGAATGAGTATGAGTAGATGTACGAAAGCTCTGTGTAGTTATAAGATGTCGTAAGACTCCAAAAATCTTGTTGAACTGACTAACGTCCGTTATCCGTTGATTAAGCATAATATTTTGACACCTTTTGAAGTCAATATTCCGATTGGATATTAGTAGACTAGTAAGATGTTGAATCTAAAGGTAGTGTTTGTCTTATCGGAGAGCGCGCGACGTGCACATTTGTTTACGTAGGTTTTACATTATGCATGTTTTGTTAAAAATAGGTTTTTGAGATGTTTTGGGTTTAAATCAATAATTGCATTGATGTGTTTTTTAAAGTTAGTCGAAATTAGTTTAAATTAAGTAGATTATTTGTTATTTTCTTAATTATTTAATTTTTATGTTATTATTTTAAATTTTAATAAAATAATAGAAATATAAGTAAAAATATAAAGAATTCGGGAAACAGCATGATTCGTAAATTTTTTTTTTGTTTTACCTTTTTTCCTTTTTTTTTTTGTGTTTATTTTTTGCCATTTCAATTTCTCCTCTGAGTCTTGTATGTATTTATGTCCGTCGCTATTTAACTGACAATTGTCATTAAGTTTAACCTTTCGTTATTACTTGCAAGGTCAAACTGTTATGGCTATTTAGCTATTTTAAGCCTTTGTTCGGTTACGAGGGAGTTCGGGTTAATGGAACGAACCACTGGGTAAATATTTTTGCCCAACCTCTAATCATCTTATATCCATTCACCTGTAAATGTGCTACTATCGTTTTATTGTGTATGAATGGGAGTCTCTTGTCCCAGCACGGTTGTTACCGTTTTTTCTCACACACAGCACAGGTCGGTTATTCGGACAGCAGGATAATGTATGAGTGTAGTATATGGTTTTATGTGAGTGGTTTGTATTTAGTATTTTTAGTGTTCATTTTATTGGGGGTTTGTGTGGAGAGGTGTGGGAGTTATGATCGTATTCGGGTCGATCATTTTAATGGTATAGCTAGGGTATTATTAGTAGGGTTATAGGGGATCTATTTTATTATATTATTTCAGTATATATATATGCACTATTGTTTTTATATATTTTATCTTATTATTTTTCATATTTATTATATATTAGTGCATTGCGTTTTGTGAATTTGCCTCTCGTTTGTCATATTAAGAGCCCCGTTAAAGACTAACTTTAGCTGAGTTTTCTTAATAATGTAGCAATTTATTGTGACTGATTTACGTGTTATCTCTTTTCTTTCTTTTAAAATTTTTTTGGTGCTTTTCAGAATCTTATGTTTATTTTTCATATACATGTATCAATTGATTTATCATTCATTCTAAGTACATAAATAAAATGATTAATTATTATTTTTTGTAATTATTATTTATTTAATTTTTATTTATTTATTGTTATCTACTGACTATATTAAATTATTTATATTTATCGTTATTTATTATTTATTTATTATTAATTTATATTTTATATTTTTATATATATATTTACTAATTATATAGTATATAATAGATTGTTTTGTTGTTTGTGTTGATTGAGTGTGAATGTTTATTTGTTGGTTTTTCGGGGTAGATTTTTTAGTTTAATTTATCTTTGTATGTATTATGGGAGCGGCGCTAATATCATATTTACATACAGACTCGTCTCTCACACTTGTGTATTTGGTATATTTTCTAGCGCTCCTTTATCGAGAGAAACGGGCGTAACTTCCGAGTATTGATTCTGCGTGCACCACAGCAAGGCTCATGAGTAGATAGATATATTGGTATTTATATTAGATATATTTTTATTGTTAGTTATTATTGGTGTATGTTATATATTATTTAGGTATATTATTTGAGTTCATAGATTCAGAATTAGAGTTATATATTTAGTGTGTTTTTGTTTTTGTTTTATCTGTATTGCATGTAATTATGTGAAATTTATATTACTATGGTTTATATTGATTATATTTTCATTAGATAGTGATTTTATTTATTATCTTATATATTATTAATATAGTATTAAGTATTTATATATATATATTATATATATATATATATATTTTATTATTATATTTTTAGTTTATTATCTTGTTTTTTTTTGGAGTTTATTATTTATATATAATTATTATTATTGTTATATATCATATATATGTATGATCGGTTTTTTTTTTAGTATTATTGATATAGTTTTAGTAATATTCGTGTATATTATTAGGTAGTAGTTATTGGTGTATTTAATATAGTTTTTATGGAGATATTTAATTATATATATTCATTTATATATTATATATATTTTATTGAGTTTTCAGTATTGTAGGTAGATGATCATGAACGGATTTTAATATCATGAAGTAATATTGAATCATTATACACATCTAAAGTATGTCATGCCATATGGCATTCTGCTTTGTTTTTTATTTTTATACTTACTTATTTTGTTAGAGTTCTGTTATTTATAATTTTGTTTGAGTGAGTTATGTTTATCTTGGTTGGTATATGCACGTATATATTATTGGTATACTCCTGTATTGATGGTGTTGGTATGTGTGTTTTTTTTTTTTTATATATATTTTATTTTATTATTATTATTTTTATATATTATAATTCCTTCCTGCAATTGCGTTTTATGGCCATTTTTTTGGTAATCCAGTTCACGTATTTGGTCTCGTGGCTTGAAATTTGTTTAGTATTTTAGTTTAGTTTTGAATAAATATCGATTTGGTAGTTTTTGTGTGTTGTGGTGTGGTGTAGGTGTGTGTGTTGTGTGTTGTGGTGGTGTGTGTGTGTGTGTGTGTGTGTTGGGTGTGTTGTGTGTTGTGTTTGTGTTTTGTTGGTGTGTGTGTGTGGTGTTGATTAAGACTATTATCTAGACATTGTAATGGATTCTAAATTTCTTGAGAGAGTGTTATTGCCTTCTTAATTTATGTTTTGGTATTAGAATTGGCAGTTAAAGATTGTTGTAAGATCTTTTATTCTTACTATAATATTATATATATATTTACTATTATTATATTTATATATATATATATACTATATATATATTTATATATATACCCCCTTTCTCATTATATTATTATATATATTATTTTATTATTGTATTTATTTATATTTTATATATGATATTATTATTTATTATATATATATATTTTATATTATATTATATTTATATATATATTATATAGTATTTTTATTTTTTTTTTTTTATTTTTATTTTTTATATTGGGTTAACTTTATATTTTTATCGGTGGGTGGTACTAGTAGGGTATATTTATTAAAGGTTTGAAAATGCCTATTTTGGTTAATAATTTTTGTATAAATAATTTTAGTCTCCGAGCTGGAAGAAAATCCAGAGTGTTTCATTTTTTTGATGTTTTTTTTATATTGGTTTATTGTGTATTGCTACGGTATTTATTCATGGTTAAAGTTTTGGTATTTATTTCTTGAGGTTCATCACTCGTGTTTCTGATAAAAATGGGAGAGATTTATTCGGGTGGGTTGGTATAGCCGACCAAATGTTTAAGGTATCAAGTCTTAATCTGTGTAAGGGATATACAAAGGTCCTAGATGTTATCTTAACAGGGACAGTCTAAACTGCTTGGTCGATTTCGGTATCTTAAAGTAAATTTTTTATTGTTGACTTTATCTTCTATGTTGATGTAGTTGTTAGTAATTCTAGGTTGTGATTCAAACTTCAGATAGGTGGTAACATTCGGGTTGTGTATGGGCATTGTTATATTATGTTATATTATAGGATTGTTTATATTAGTTATATTGGTTATTAAAAATAGATTAACTTTCAACTTCTTTTTTGTTAATTGTACGATATGTCGGAATTTGTAGAGTATATTTTTATTATTTATATTTATTATTTTTATTATCTTTATTTTATTATTTATTTTATATTTTTATATTTATTTTTTTTTATTTATATTTTATTACGGAGTTTTTTTTTTGTTATTTTATATTCATTTTTCATTTTTATATCTCATTTTTTATTTTTATCATTTACTTTTATTTTTTTATATTCATTTTTTTTTATATATATTATTTTGGATTGATTTTGTTATAGTTATGTTATGGGTTTCCTGTAGTTATATATGATTTAGGCTGTATTATAGTTATATATTTATTTTTCTTATATTGGTTTAATATATATTATGGTAGTAGTACTTATATGATCTTGTATTATTTATTTATTTTATTTATATGGGCTGGCTTATTTAGTAGTTTATTATTTAGTTAGTTTATTATAGTAGTGATATATAGTGTAGAGTATATAACTATATACGTTCTGAGTATGACCGTGTGTTATTTGTTATAGGTTATATTCTCATATTGTTTTATTGATTTAGTGTTTTATTGATTTGGTGTTTTAATGATTTGATTTTTCGATATATAATCTTTACACTTTTCACTGAGGTATAATTTTTCAGCTCTGCTCGGTGATTGTAACCTTTTGGCCCCTAAGCATGTACTTACCTTTGGGTGTGGCGTAGATGTGCTTGGAACCACTCATACGCCACGATGGACCTAATAAGAAGTGAAACGCGGACCAATCCTTCTGTGGTGGAATATAAGAAACCCACCGTAACAGGACAACATACCGGCGCTCTTCCCGTCCACACTCGGGCGTAGGTTAGACAGGGAAGAGCGCGGCATGTCCTGTAAGTGGGTGCTGCTTATAATTCACCGCAACCAGGAAAGATTTGTCGCAGTTCTTCTTTTAGTCCATGCGTGCGTACAGTGGTCAATGCACTGTACGCGGTCAATCTACTAGGGCCCAGGTTTCAATCCTGCAGGGTGAATTAACTCATAAGGGTATTTTTATCATATATATATATATATATATATATATTATATATATATATTACATATATATATATATATATATATAATATATATATATCTATATATATATATATATATTATATAGTATATTGATATATATATTATATTATATATAATATATATATATATATATATATATATTATATAATTTATATATATATATAATATATATATATATATATACTATAGTATATATATATATAATATATATATATATATATATATATATATATATGAGTAAAGAGGAACGTTTAAGAAATGAGCCTCGACTGTGAAGTGGCTTCATTGTTGTAGGTATAAAATAGTTAATAAATGATGCATATTTTATCGAACGAATCTTCAGTGTCTTACTTAAACCTTGATGGTCACCGGAATTATTTTTTATTATTATATGCTAATATAGATTTTTATATTGTTCTTGCATGTTTCTCCACCTTCAAGATATGTTAATCCTAACATGTAGAATCTGACATTTGATTTTCCTTTTGATGCGTACTACTTCTTGTGCTGAATAATACTTACCTTTGGAAAATTTTGTCTTAGATTGAAACCTTAGTTATTATTACGAACTAATTTTCAAAGCACTTATACTGTATTCATGAATTTTTAAAACTTTAGACTTTAAGTGGTTTTGGATCGATAACTAATTTATATTTTATGGGTTTGGAAACAATACTTCTGTGAAGTAGATAGGAACTTTCATTACTAATTCCCCTCCCATTACTCCATTACTAATTCCTTCCTATTTAGTTCATAACCTAGCTTATCTTTTTGTAACTTATTCATAACCTATCCTATCTTTTAATCAGTACCTGAAATAGATAGAAAGGTTCCACTTTCAGTTTTAAACGAATTCACTTGACAAATAGATTTTCAGAACACCTTCAGTGTTCCACTTCGAAGAAAGGTCTTGGTGTTTACCCGTTTCTTTGAAGGCAATATAATTAATTAATACTCATTCTTTTGGATTGATTGTGGGTTTCTGTGGATTCCATTTACAGTTTAACTTATTCTGACCAAACCATTTAGCACATTTTTTTTTGTAAAATTTCCATACGTTTTTCAATTTATCCTCACTTTATTTGCTGGTCTGCTATGTATATAATTTGTTGCGTGCTTCTCACCTCTGGTGCCAGAACGTATTTTGGCTACCCCATTGAAGTAAAGTTTCTCGTTAATACAGGTTGATAATATATATATATATATATATATATATATATATATATATATATATAGTATATATATATTATATTATTATATATATATATATATTATATATATATATATATATATATATATAATATATATATATATATATATAATTGATCGGATGGGGATGTAAAATGATTTCCAATAATACCTCTTAAAAGCCGTTAAAAGATTTTATCAGTGCAGTAACGTTTCTGTGATTTATTATTTTCGTCATCCTTTCACGATATATATATATATATATATATATATATATATATATATATATATATATATATATATATATATATATATATATATATATATATATATATATATATATATATATATATAGTTATATATATATATATATATATATTTACACACTTTTAAACATCTGTACTTGTAAAATCATAAATTTAGTGTGCCGCCTTCATTATAATCGGTGTTTGAAGTATCCATATATCCATAAAGAAGCAAAATAGAACACCGTTACTGAGAACTGCAAAGGGTACTGATGTTTCCCTACACAGTTTGATATGGTTTCGCCAAAAGTTATAAAAAAGCTGTTGTGGATTTATAGATTAATGTTGAATATAGCATAGAAAGTGCACGTCATCGGTGAACTATTTTCGTATTCGTCTGAAAATAGAACATTACGTTTATTTTTGTAGTTTATTCACGTGGTGAGACACTTATGGTCTGAGTTGCTTACAAAGTAGTGGCATTTCTTACTAGGTTTAAGACTTGTGTTATCTAAAGATTAAGAATAATAGTGTGTGTTATTTGTACACAGAAAGGTGTGTAATGGAATAAAGATAATATAGAGTACCATTATTATTACATACTATTATTATTATTATTATTATTATTATTATTATTATTATTACTATTTGAAGCGGCGTACGAAAACGCGCGTTTCACGATAGTGAACGATCGAATTATAAATATAACGAACGAAGCACACC
>JABUQX010010552.1:0-7500 GCA_015478945.1 Trachelipus rathkii
AAGGAGAGATACAATACTCGATTAATGTTCCCACTTTTATGTTCCCCAGGGGTGTAAGCGGGCTTTGGGCCTCAGCCCGAAGGGCTGAGGCCCAAAGCCCGCTTACACCCCTTTCGGGGTGATCCCCCCTCTAAAGGATTCACACCCTTTCAAGGGGTGCATCCCCCCTGGGTTTTCGCTTGAAGGTAATGTGTTGCTTTAGATACTCTTGGTTTAATGAAAACTGTTTATTCGTAAGTTAGGTAGCGTTTATGTTAAATATTACTATGACATGTGAAAATAACACTGGTTTGTTAGAGATGATGAGTTTTTGTAAGATATTACTGTGTTAACTGACGATGATGTGTTAGAAACGTTGAGCCTAGGTTAAGTTTTTGTTGAGTAATGTTAGGTTTGCCCTAAAATTTTGCTAATGCTCTACGATTATTCATAGTCAAATGATGTTATACTCGAAACGAGTGACACTTTGATAAGATAGTGTCAATTTCATCAGTTCAAGGATGTTGAGTATCTTTATAGATCTGGTCACTTTGTTAAAGGGATTTTTTGTTAGATAATACGGCTTTACGTGTTGCTGATATGCGCAAAAAGTGGGAACATATCGGAGTATTGTTGACCTGTTAAGCTTATTTACTTTGATAAGTAGGGATTTCAGGAATGTTAGTGGTTATGTGAAAAACGCCAGATATGATAGGTTTGCATTTGTGCACTTTATATTCTTAGTTGCGGTCATGGCATCGTAGCTTTATTGGTAGGGCTAAAACTTTGTTGGTTAAGCATATATTCGTAGGTGAGTATATAAAGAACTTATTTTATGTTTGTTTTCAAAATGATACTCCAAATATGACTTGAATCAATAGTTCAATAGATCACAGGGGGGTGGGATGGGTAGGGGACCGCTACCCAAGTGGTTTTGTTCTAAGAAAACACTAAGGCAATGCTGTTAAAATCAGTAAAACTGATTACGGTTTACTAGTGATATTTTATTCAAGAACTTATTTTTATGCTATGTCAGGATAAAATTGTTATTTTTTTTTTTATGTTTGGAAAAAGGAAAGTTAAGGAAGCAAAAATTCGCTGCGAATTTGATGTTAACACGAGGTTATGATTTGAATTTTTTTTTTGTTAAATTTAACGGGTGGTTAAAAAATTTGTTGCGTTAGCATTATATTCTTTGTCAGTATGATGATTAGCAGGTTTATGCTAAACTTTTGTTAATTATTACAATGTTAATGTAAATTAACATTGATATGTTAGAGATACGCTTGAAAATGTGGTGAATAGGTTACGTTTTTGTACGAAGTGTTAGGTACTTTACTGCTGTTAAGTGCGGAAGTTTGGTAGTTAATGTTAGTAGTTTTATTCGTACGGATGGTGTGTTAGGTTTGTCGTTGTAGCATTAATATTCTTAGTTTCAGTTTATGTTATTGTTGCTTTTATTAATGAGTAAAAACGTTGTTACGTTAGCATATATTCGAAGGTTAGTATATAAAGAAGCTTATTTTTGTGTTATGTTTGGATAAAAACTTTGTTAGGTTTTACCAATTTATTCGTTGGTCTGTATTGAATATTAAACAGGTTATTGAATAAATTCTTGTTAATATTAGTGTGTGCCATGTAAAATTAACGTTAATATGTTAAGAGATATGCTTGGAAAAAGTATAATAGGTTACGTTTTGGTATGCAACGGTAGTTACTTTACTGGTGTTAAGTGTGGATTTTTGTTAATGTTAACAGTTTTTTCGTGCTTAAGTTGTGTTAGATTTGTCGTGTGTGTCATTTTTTCTTAGTTAATATGATGTTAGTTAGCTTTATTAATATGAAACTTTGTTATGTTAGCAAATATATTCGATGGTTAGTGTAAATAAAGAACTCATTTTGTTGCTATGTTTATCCGAAAATGATCACTCGAAATGCGACGTGAAATCAATAGTGTTAATTGTAAAAAATTTAACATTGAATAATGTTAGAGATATGCTGGAAAAAAGTGTGAATAGGTTCCGTTTTGTACGAAGTCTTAGGTACTTTACTGTTGTTAAGTATGGAACTTTGTTTAATGTAGTAGTTTATTCGTACGTAAGGTGTGTTAGGTTTTGTCATTGTACAATATATACTTCTTAGTTTTCTGGTAATGCTATGTTAAGCTTTATTAATGTGAACACTTTGACGTTATCATATATTCGTTGGTTAGTAATATAGAAGAACTTTATTTTTGTACTATGCTATTGTTGTTGTTGTTGTTGTTAACGAGAATATATACCCTTTTTGAACTGATGAGATGGTTCATTCGTACGTCGTATTCTTGTTTTACTTTCTTCTGATGGTTGAAAGAAGAATCTCATTACATTTAAGGGTTGTTTATACACTATTTTCTTCGGTAGGATAGTTTTCGCAATGGTGATACGATGACATCTCCCTCCCGCATCTCTACGCTTGTTGTTGATATCTTCACGAGGAGTTTCGTTAATCCCAACGATGTGTCATTTATATTTAATCGTAAACCGTTTGTCGACTGCTACATTGCTTGTATTCCTGCCAGAGGGTTAAATATAATAAGTATTGCATCACTTTATGCAAATGGTTAAAGCATAAAATCATTTTTCATGTTTAGAGTTTGATATTTTCTGAAAGGGTGGCGGGGTCTAAAATAGGGTAAGGCTAAAAATTTACTTTGTTGCGTCTTTAACATCGTTAGGTAATTATGATGGTTAGGTAAGGTTATGATAAATTTTTGGTAAATATTACTATGTTAATGTAAAATGCCCGCGTATTGTTCGCCTTATTGACTAAGTTGTTAATGATAGCTGTGTTTATTCGGCTGGTTGTTTTGTGTGTTAATAGTTATGTTCCAATAGTTTAGCTTTAGCAGAGAGTAAACTTTACTTTGTTGTCTTACCCATTAGGTATTTGCAGGTTAGGTATTATGCGGTTAGGTAAGGTTATGCTAAATTTTTTTGTTAATATTACCTATGTTAATGTAAAATTACATTGTCATGTTGGAGATATGTTTGATAAGTGCGAATGGATTATGTTTTTGTGAGCTTTGTAGTTACTTTTACTGTTAATAAGTTTGGACCTTTGTTATTAATGTTTAGCAGTTTATTCTTGCTTAAAGATGTGTCAGGTTTGTGGTTGTATATTATATTCTTTAGTTCTAGCAATGTTATTTTGGCTTTATTAATGTGAAAACTTTGTTAAGTTTGCATTCTTTCGCTGGTCTGTATGATAATTACACAGGTTATGGTAAATTTTTGTTTAAATATTAACCATTTTAATGTAAAATTAACATTGATATGTTAGAGACAGTGCTTGACCAGTGTGAATAAAGGTTTCGTTTTGGGTGTTGTGTTAGTTTACTAGCTTTACTGTGTGTTTAAGTGTGAAACTTTGTTAAGTTAACCGTTTATTCTTGTTTAAGGTTTGTTCAAGTATGTCGTTGTGGGTTATACTCTTAGTTCAGGTAATGCTATGTTAGCTTTATTAAATGTGAAAACTTTGTTACGTTAGATATATTCGCTGATCTGTGTATAAAGAATTTGGTTTTTATGTTATGTTTAATCCATAGTGATACTCGAAATGTGACTTTAATCAATAGATCAATAGACCAATAGATCAAGGATGAACAGGAGGGTGGCGGGGTGGTGGTTTGAGATTTTTCCTGATTTTACTGATTTAGAATATGTAAAACGTTACAAATTTTTTAGTTAAAATTTGACTTCAATCATATAGATCAAGTTATAGATCATAGATCATAGATCACGACTGGACGGAGGGTGTTTGGATTGTGGTTTGATTTACTGATTTACTGATTTAGTGTATGTAAAAACGTTACAATTTTAGTAAAAATTTGACTTAAATCAATAGATCATAGGATCAATCAGATAATAGATCAAATAGATCAAACGACTGGACCAGGAGGGTGTTTGATTGTTTTGGTTTTGATTTACTGACTTACTGATTTAGGGTATGTAAAACGTTACAATTTTATGTAAAAATTTGGACTTAAATCAATAGATCAATAGATCAACATAGATCAATAGATCACGACTGGAAAGGAGGGTGGCGGGATGGTGGTTTTGATTTACTGATTTACTGATTTAGTGTATGTAAAACGTTACCTTTTAGTAAAAATTTGACTTAATCAATAGATCAATAGATCAATAGATCAATAGATCAATAGATCAATAGATCACGACTGGACAGGAGGGTAGGTTGGGTGGTTTGATTTACTGATTTACTGATTTAGGGTATGTAAAACGTTACAATTTTTAGTAAAAATTTGACTTAAATCAATAGATCAATAGATCAATAGATCAATAGATCAATAGATCAATAGATCAATAGATCAATAGATCATGATTGAACAGGAGGGTAGGTTGGGTGGTTTGATATACTGATTTACTGATTTAGGTATGTAATACATGACAATTTTAGTAAAAATATGGCATTAATCAATAGATCAATAGATCAATAGATCATGGTTGAACAGGAGGGTAGGTTGGGTGGTTTGATTTACTGATTTACTGCTTTAGGGTATGTAAAACATGACAATTTTAGTAAAAATATGACCTTAATTAATAGATCAATAGATCAATAGATCAATAGATCAATAGATCACAGCATGGGTGATGTGAGCTATTTGATTTACTGATTTACTGATTTACTGCTTTAGGGTATGTAAAAACGTAAATTTGTAAGTTATAAACATGAAAAGAATAAAATATTTTTTTTTTTTTTTTTTTTTTTTTTTTTTTTTTTTTTGTAAATTTTTTTTAATTTTTTTTTTTTTTTTTTTTTTTTTTTTTTTTTTTTTTTTTTTTTTTTTTTTTTTTTTTTTTTTTTTTATTTTTTTTTTTTTAATTTTAAAATTTTTTTTTAAAATTTTTAAAATTTTTTTCCTTGATGGTTCTGAACCATTATTTTCGAAAATCTACAGATCTAATAACATATATAAAGATACCAATATTTTTTTTTTTTTTTTTTATTTAATAACTCGGCACCGCACCGTAGCCAGCACCGGTGCAGCTGTACGCCACCTCTGAGTCAGACTCCTTCTTTTATTCTTTGCTTTTTCTTCTTCTTAATCTTTTCCCTCCTCCTCCTTCGACCTCTGTTTTGCACTCTGTTCTCTTTTTTTGCAGTCGGGACCCCCATAATGGGGGTCGCTATGACACCTCTATACGGACTTATAACCCTGCATATTTCGAGATCTACAGGCTCGATGACCTATATAAACACACCAAACACAGCCTTGCAACAACAAACTGTTTATTAACTCGGCACCGAAGTGGCTCCAGCACCGGTGCCGGAGCCAACTCCTCCGAATCCGATACCAATTCTTTCTAGACATTACACTCTGAATCCTCTTCACCAAATTTCACCTATTACGAACACTTCGAATTTTTTAATGGGGGTGGGGTCCCCTTCGGGGACCCGCAGGGGTCGTAAACTTCGTAATAGCAACAAGGTTACCTCAGCCATCTACCCCCCTCCAAAATTTTTAACCAGATAACGATAACTTCTAACCCATGTAATATATATCGAAACCATAGGCTGAGCCGGAGCCGGAGCCCAAAAATTATTCATATTAATAATAATAATAATAATAATAATAATAATAATAATAATAATAATAATAATAATAATAATAATATAATAATAATAATAATAATAATAATAATAATAATAATAATAATAATAATAATAATAATAATAATAATAATAAAAATAAGAAAAAACTCCAGAGGATGAATCAGAGGAGTCGGAGTCGGAGTCGGAGCCGGAGCCGGAGCCGGAGCCGGAGCCGGAGCTGGAGCCGGAGCCGGAGCCGGAGCCGGAGTGCGTAAAAAAACGATTCCTTACAGGAATCGTTTTCGACTCAGATTCGATTCCCTTACGGGAATCGAATCTTCGATGTAATAATAATAATAATAATAATAATATGTGTGTATGTGTGTGCGCGCGCGATAAAAAATAAAAAATTAACATGACAAATCAATTACCTTCTTACTAAAACATGTGTTCTTATCAGTTCTTATCAGCTAACGCTGATAAGAACGAGCAAAGCTCGCATTCCTGAAGTTGCCGCTGAAACTGTACACTTACTACTGATGACATCTTATTTTCAATTGTTGCAAAACTTTATTTTCTCCAACGGAGCTTGTGTGCAAAAGGAATAAGTTTGAAGGGTTGAAGTTTAGCTTAAACGTCGGAAACTTTATCAGATTCAGAGGACTCAATCACCGTGAGCATCAAGCCTTTTTGTCAGAAAAAGTTCAGAGAATTGGAATGTTGTTTAATTTGTTGATACTTGTTGAATTTCCAGTCGGAAAGTATCGGAGATGATCTTTGACATAAAAAAAAATCAATACAAACGATTTTATGAAAGGTAAAGGAATACCTGTACTACTTTAATAATTATGAGTGACTGTGTTTTTGAATTCTAGCTCGACAGTTACAAGCCCTTTAACGATGCAAACACACGCCTACAAGGGAAGATAGCACAGTACACTATTTACGATATAGCATCAAATTTTTTGTAAACATGTTATAAAAATTCAGCTCCAGGGAAAGAATCGACTCAATTAGCGAATCCGTCATAAATACAAATGTTCCGATAATAATAGATATATGTGACCGTGCATTAGCTGTTCTGAAATACAAATTAAAGTCAAGATTGATGAGTTGCAAAGAAAATGAGAATTAAATAACCTATAGCATTTGTTACGCTTTTATCAGCATCTGTAAAGATGTTCTTGTCAACAAGAAAAAATGAACCGATTCGTTTTCAGTCGACACCGATTTTTAAAAGAAGATTTCAGACTGACTCTTTGATTTCTTTGTACATAGATTATCAAGAACATCTTAACAATCATTCTACTACATGCTTTGAAGATGAAGCCACTGCTAAGGAGCACTTATGTTTCCGTGCAGTTGCTTTCAAGTAAGAAAGTCGTTAAATCAAAAGATAGGAACAAAATAACTGACACCCATCTTTAAAGCATTCTTAATGTTGCATCCTCAAATATAAGTTATAAGATTTTAAAGCTATCGTTAAATCTTGTTTCTATCATATAGATTGTGGCGAAATGAATTGAAATCTATTTTTTTATTTCACTTTTTATTACAGCACATTAAGCAAATGTTCTGTAAATGTAATAATCTATATTTGTTTTTATGCCTACTTTACTTTGCAGGAATCAAACTATGAGAGTTTATGACGTCCGGAAATGCATAATAATGAGAAAATAATTAAATCCCAACAGTGTCGAACCGAGCCAAAAAACGACAGAATTATGTCCCTTTGCTTAGGATCTCTTGCCAGTCTACTACTTAATTTTAAGTTATATTTATTTATTTTTTTATTTTACTGACTATCTTTACTCCTTTGATTACATGAAAATAAACTCTGAAATTATCATTCTATGAGATTTCCTTCAGTTTCAAGATGCAGCTGGTGAAAATAGCCTTCCAAAAAATTATCCACAAATATCATGATCT